>RDPX01000083.1:673737-715358 GCA_003991215.1 Morbakka virulenta
AGCCATGTGTCTTTTGAGACCTGGCGCTGATTTGCAAACTTTGCCACACATCACACATGACAGACTGTGTGGCCTTGAAGGGAGGTTAGAAAGTGGCATTGATCTGGCATGGGACTTCAAATGATTGGCAAACCCAGCTTTTAAAAGAAGAATGCGATCACATTTGTCACACTTCCAGCTCCTTGTGCCTTCATCGAGGTTGTTCTCCCAGCCTTTGCGCAATCTACGCTTTAATCGTTCATGTTCCAGGCGACTATTTTCAAACAATGCACAACCTGTCTTCACGTGCCTTCTCCAAGTCGCTCTTTCAAGGCTAGTCTCTCCCAGTTTTTAAGGTCTATTCCTAGTTTCTTCAGGTTTTCTTTGATACAGTCTTTGTACCTTCTTCTGAT
This sequence comes from Morbakka virulenta, assembly GCA_003991215.1. Classification (NCBI taxonomy): domain Eukaryota; kingdom Metazoa; phylum Cnidaria; class Cubozoa; order Carybdeida; family Carukiidae; genus Morbakka; species Morbakka virulenta. The sequence continues at coordinate 674,130 of RDPX01000083.1, forward strand.
GTTTTGTGTTGTGGTCGCTTTCCAGTCTGGAGTTGCCCATAAAACAGTTGCTTAGGGAGTCTATCGTCCTCCATACGAACCATATGGCCAGCCCAGCGCATATGATTGGCGATGATCATTGACTCGATACTTGTGTATCCTGCTCTGACAAGGACTTCACTATCAGGTATTTGGCTTTGCCACGTGATCTTGAGTATGCGTCTCAAACATTTCTGATGAAAGTGTTCAAGTAGTCTGAGATGTCTTCGATGTACGGTCCATATCTCACAAGAATACAAAAGGGCTGTCAAAACACAAGCCTTGTACACGCAGAGCTTGGTTTTAAAGGTGATGCCGCGATCTGTCCAAACTCAAAATATATACATACATACATACATACATACATACATACATACATACATACATACATACATACATACAAACAAACATAAGTAGGTCAATGTAATGAAGCACAACTTACGCCATCAACTAATGTGTCTCGTAAATGTTGATCCAAATTCTTTCTGAAAGGAAATGTTAGCGCGGGAACAGAAAAAGCACTATTGTCTCGATCAAACATATAGATTTCCTCTCTGTCTAGAATTAACATCAGATACCTGTCAATAGAAAAACAATGGTTATTGGGGCCATATGTAAGGTGTATGAGAAAATGAAAACTGAATCGTGGGGACGCGATGGTTCAAAATTAGTAGATGAATGATAAAACTCGAGGTCCGAAGACTTAGGTAATGTATCCATTAACATATGTTCACATTGGATCCTGGTAAATAGGTAAAGTTACAATCTACTACTCCTTTCTACAAAATTTTCCAAATACAGAAACTTAATCACGGAAAAAACCTTGGGGCAAATATACAAATAAAACTGGAAGACGGTTGCAGTGGCATACAAGAGACGAGGTCGATGTATTTTGCTGATCGGGATAGACCAATTTTTCCTTGCATTATTTTTTAAAATGTTGAATAGATCAGTAGTCTCTCAGACCTATTTTCATTAAGAACACTAAAATATGTCACGAATCGCCCTCAAAATGTTGGTATATTAAATGATTTGTTATAAAACCTTTGCCAGCGAAAGAACGATGGCATAAAAAATCAGGAATTAAAGGTATAGTCATTAGAGAAACGCTTCTCAATACGGATACTTGGAATACACGTGATAGACCAGATATAAAACGAGGGAGGAGTTAGAGAACGTTGAGCCAGAAAGATAACTCTTCAAAATCACCAAAAAGAAGACAGACTCCTTTGCGCACGCTCTGAGGAATGAAGGTTTTTTAATGGTTAAGAACCATAGAAGGCAAATGCCACCAGCTGTATGGAACTGTGAAGAAATGACAGAGAAAAAAGAAACAAATAAAAGGATTGTAAGTAGACTGAATGTAAGAACCCAAAGAAAGATCTGGATAAAGTTAGAAACCAAGCATCCTCATTGATAAACGTTCCACAGCAGCAAAAGTAACTTCACCACCGCTGGTTAGCATCCGAATGATATTCCATGAATATTGGCGGGAGATAAGGGCTCAGCTTTTCATTGAATAACTCAGCCGCAATGAGAGAAACCGGCCATTTTTGTTCCCATTCTCTGACATCGTGAGGTCAAATTCTAAAGCTTTTGCAAGTCTTACTTGTTACTGCTGGGTTGTCTTGTGGTCAATGCCAGAATACGGGGTTGTGTCATCAGCGTAGATGTTGATAAACTGAAACAAACTACCAGGAAGATTAGTAATGGAAGGAAGGAAGAGTGTCGGTCTAAGAATGTAAAAGAAAACGTGCCTTGAGGGTAAAAGAAAATGGTGTGGCAATTAAGGCAGTACCGGAGAAAAAGAACCAAAGGACGATGAAAACTTGTTTCAAGCTTTCAGTTGCTTGAGGAAGACCTGTAAGTCTGAAGTATTACAATCAACAAGTGAAAAAAAATTACAGATACCAGCTTAGGTTTTGACAATGGACTAATAAACATGCTCTATTAAAAGCACTAAAAGCAACAATGGGCGACATGAAGCAGCCAACCTGAAGATAAAGATTATTCCATTAATGACAACCACCGCCTAATGAAACCTAAAATTGAACTATCCTACATGTTTCTACACTATTCCACATTGCAGTACACTACATTAGAACATCCTTGATTCAACAGTGGTATTTTGTACGATATGGTAAAATGATGCAATCTGGAAGGCAGAAAAATTCCTTACCTCGTTCCGTCTGCTTTCCAGCTTACTTTGTAAGGTTTGTCGTGTAGATATCCTACGTTTGTTTTGTCCATTGATACTGGTTGACAACCTGGGAAGTTCGGCCTGGAAGAAAATTAACCCTTATTAAGTTTAAAAAATCTTCTGCTAGTTACAATCTGGGCAAGTGCCCCCGTTGCTAACTAAACACGTCTACCTGGTAGGGTGAGATATGTTTGAATTTTTTGGTCATTACTGAAGACGTGTTAAAGAAACAGTTAACGAAATTATTCATAGAATGTCCTCTTTCGATAAGAAGTCATTCCAATATTTATTATTTGCATATTTTTAGGTTGCAACTGAAGTGATCATAAAAGCCCTGTTGAAACTCCTACAGATAGCCAGCCTGACATTGATGCAAACAATCTCTTTCAGCCTAAAAAAGTCCACGAAGTTAATGTCTCATGATGATAAATTTAGTGATTAACAGACTGTTATAAAGTTTATGAAATATTTTTAACTCAAACAAATACATTGATATATTTCTTTCTACAGTTTACTTTGTCATGAATAAAATTAATCTCCCCTTCACATAAGAACCTCTAGGAGTTAACCGAGTATTTTAAGTTATCTCCAATTTACGTGACAAAAGAATAATTTCAATTCTAACTGTAATGGTCAATTAAAAAACCTTGGTCAATCTTCAGGAACTCTATCGCACTTTTTCAATATGATCGCACTTGCTTTATTTGTATTATTTTTTTTTGTTTTTTAACAGAAAATATGAAGACCTAGTAGTTGCAGTCCAATTGGCGTAGCGAATACACAACTATCAACAGAAATACTTACAAGACTAATAAGGTTGTCGCTGCACCAATACAAAACCATTTAACATATTCTCGTTAAAGCAACTTAGTAATTTGCTGTTATGCTATTAAATAATCCTGTCCATGTGGTCGTAAAAACGAGAAAAAAACCCACCCCAAAACAAAGCATAATATCACTATCATTCAATCAATACTGCCATCAAAATGGCCAATGAAAATAAATATGGTATCGGCAAAAACTAGCCACTGCCTTTTCGTGACAGTTCGCAAGCCTGTGTTTTTTGGGTTTTTTTAACTAGGCAATATAACTAAGCTAGGGAGCTGTCGATTTGTGAATATTACAAGTACCCGAAAGGAACCTGATTAGTACTTAAATGACAACATCAGCACTCACAAAATGTCACGTATGGGTCGCAAGGTCACCCAGTCAAGAATATTCTTTGTGGTAAAAAACCCTTTCCTATAAACCCAACAACGGCTTCACAAATTAACAGATAAAAAAGGAGGTAAATCAAAGAAATAGTATAGGCGATGTTGAACTACATATAACTGTACCATGATTGCGATATCAGACAATAAATTCTAGTCTATGCATGGGAATGAAATCCAACCTTAAATAGCTATTCTTTGTTGGGCTTCTTTATGCTCGAATGTTGTGATGCATTTGAATAATGACTATTTAACTGGTTGTTGTTTATTTGTGAGGTACTAAATTTTTGGTACAAAAGTGTCTAGCAACCAGGCATTACTGGGGAAGCACTTACATGATAATCGTCCAAGAATGCAACTAACAAATGAATATTAAGCTAACCATGACATCGTTACAACGTTGGGTAGTACAAGTGGCACTCTTAATAACAACAATTCTGTGATCAAAGTACGGGAATAAAAACAACACCAGCACCCTTCCCCACGTGTGTTCCAATCCCGTGCGCACGAACGTCTTGGCCTGTCTGAGTTTCGAATGATTAGGCTTAATCGGGTACAAGTGCGAAATTTAAAGGGTCTTAAAGACCCTCACATGATGGTGAATTTTACAATAATTCTGCAGCAATATATGCTGGTCAACAAGCTTAGCTTTAAGTAATTTACAAGTGTTGCTTCATGATTGTGCTTATATATATTAATCATATGTTCTATTACAACTAGAAACTAAAATTTCAATTTTCACTTATTAAAGAAAGCATAGGGATGTATGGGGGGCATAAAGCTTAGCACCTTTGCCAACCATCAGCTGCATCTTCGAATGGATGGACGCATTGGTACCTTCTCCCTGTCCTCAACTCTCACTACTGGCTACTCGCAGTTACCAGTGCACGGTAATGGCCACATCCCGGCTCTGCGTCTCAGCTGNATATCACTATCATTCAATCAATACTGCCATCAAAATGGCCAATGAAAATAAATATGGTATCGGCAAAAACTAGCCACTGCCTTTTCGTGACAGTTCGCAAGCCTGTGTTTTTTGGGTTTTTTTAACTAGGCAATATAACTAAGCTAGGGAGCTGTCGATTTGTGAATATTACAAGTACCCGAAAGGAACCTGATTAGTACTTAAATGACAACATCAGCACTCACAAAATGTCACGTATGGGTCGCAAGGTCACCCAGTCAAGAATATTCTTTGTGGTAAAAAACCCTTTCCTATAAACCCAACAACGGCTTCACAAATTAACAGATAAAAAAGGAGGTAAATCAAAGAAATAGTATAGGCGATGTTGAACTACATATAACTGTACCATGATTGCGATATCAGACAATAAATTCTAGTCTATGCATGGGAATGAAATCCAACCTTAAATAGCTATTCTTTGTTGGGCTTCTTTATGCTCGAATGTTGTGATGCATTTGAATAATGACTATTTAACTGGTTGTTGTTTATTTGTGAGGTACTAAATTGTTGGTACAAAAGTGTCTAGCAACCAGGCATTACTGGGGAAGCACTTACATGATAATCGTCCAAGAATGCAACTAACAAATGAATATTAAGCTAACCATGACATCGTTACAACGTTGGGTAGTACAAGTGGCACTCTTAATAACAACAATTCTGTGATTTTCTGAGCATTATTTTCATCCAATAGCAATTAAAGGTTGCATTTTGGGATCTATTTAATTCGTTTATTTACTTTGGCAAAACCTTGCTTTACCACGTCCGTTTGGGCGCTAGCAAAGGTGGTATCTACATTTTTTATTCAGATCTGGGTCTACATGTAGCTCTTTATTCACACTTGCAGTCAGGTCAAGTCAGGCGGCAGATCTTTAACCAGATCTTAATTCAGACCTAAATCCTCACCATAACCGACTTTTTGTAACCCAGCCTTGTTACGTGTTTGTGGGTTTATTTCTCTCTGTCCAATCTAATTTCAATCCTTCCTTATTGTGCTTTCTGGTCTATTACCTAAAGTAATACTATTACCAGTTTTTCAGATCTCCAAATTGTAACTCATAAAATCATACCTAAACAAAACTTACCGATCCCATTCACACATGTCAGCACAAATATCTTGTAGCCTTTGTATATCGGACATGGAAACCGGATGAACTCCAGGCAAATCAACACAAAATCTTGGATTCTAAATAATTTTAAATCCATGAGAATGTTGCATAAGTCGTAAAATGGATCAATTTTATAGTTAAAATTTGGTTTTCATTCTGTACTGGAGTAGTCTATTTGCTACTACGATCTATGTCTGAGTTCTAACACAAGCATTAAAAACTAGAACAAAGCGTAACTTTAGAGTTACTTTCCTTTGTATTTAAATGTGAATGACAAAAATACAGACTAATTCCGTTTAAACATTGCGCTATTGTTAAATCCTTTTTCTATTTCTAGCCATCTTGATTGTCATTTAGCATTGGTGACTGAGTAAATCCAAAAAAAATAGGGCTTTTTCATTTCATTTGTATCGTGTCTATTCACACAAACCATTCGGAACAGCGCAATGTATCCTTTGTATATCGGACATGGAAACCGGATGAACTCCAGGCAAATCAACACAAAATCTTGGATTCTAAATAATTTTAAATCCATGAGAATGTTGCATAAGTCGTAAAATGGATCAATTTTATAGTTAAAATTTGGTTTTCATTCTGTACTGGAGTAGTCTATTTGCTACTACGATCTATGTCTGAGTTCTAACACAAGCATTAAAAACTAGAACAAAGCGTAACTTTAGAGTTACTTTCCTTTGTATTTAAATGTGAATGACAAAAATACAGACTAATTCCGTTTAAACATTGCGCTATTGTTAAATCCTTTTTCTATTTCTAGCCATCTTGATTGTCATTTAGCATTGGTGACTGAGTAAATCCAAAAAAAATAGGGCTTTTTCATTTCATTTGTATCGTGTCTATTCACACAAACCATTCGGAACAGCGCAATGTATCACTCCTTAAATAGAAACTCTCCTATACAACATTCAAACCCACTTTTTAATAAAAACATAGCGTCTCTTGATGACTAGCAGCTCAAAACCATGAAAATAACTTACCTTTACTTTAATGTCAAAATTAGTTATTTCCAAATACCTTGCTCTACAATGCGAGTTCAAACATTCATGTCCCATGCTATTGAATTCGCTGACAAGGTCTTGGTCCCTTCGCAACCTTTTGTTCCACATTCTTTTGTCATACGGAATAGAAGAGGCAATTGCCAGTCACACATTTCTTTGTGTACCAATACTAAGCACACCAGGGCTTATTACCGACCCATTTGGACAAGAAAAACACATCTTACATTGCTCGTCTTCTGTTAATGACTCAGAGCAGTGTGCCTAACAATCGTTTTTTCCTGTGATGCTATCAATGAAGAATTTCATAAATACGGTAGTGTTTATTACCATAAAAAGCCCATCAATAAATTATTCATAAAACAAGTAAAATATACACATACAAAATTGCTAGAAACTAGAAGTAATTTTTGAATCAATCCAATGTGGTGCTAAAACATACCTTAACGTGGTGTTCCTTTCTCCTTCGCTTTCTTCCGTCTCCAAAACCATTTTCACTACGAAAGTTATCATCATCTCCATCATCATCATTATCACTAAATCCTTCCTCTTCTTCAAAGCACCAATCAGGTAGTTCTGGTGCAGGTGGAGCATCTTCAATGCCCCCTGCATATAACTTCCAAAGTTCATTTAAATAGTGTTTTTTGTAAATCCCCGGTGGCCGGCACTTAAAACATGGTAAATGATATCAAAAAATTGATTAAAGCTGCCGTGAAGATGGTGTAAAAGTTAATAGATTTAAACTCTGGGATGAACAACGACGAAAGGTATAAGATCAACAAATGAAACAAAATGTTGGATTGCAACTGCTTTGATAATTTACGAGTAAAGCACCTACTTTTCCTACAATACACCACTAAATAAAAAAAGCAAGTTGTATACCTTATCTACAGTTGTATACCTTATCTAGAGAAATTCAGGAGCAATGTCCACTTACATCCGACTGCTTCGATTAAAAATGAAATATGGGAAAGTACATGATCAAGGACCAATCCGTTGCTTATAAATCATCGTAACCCTTCCTTGGTATGCTTACTAGCCGTGTAATAATTTTCTATGGCGCTTGCCTTCATCATTATAGCCGGGTACGCAAACTGAAAAATCCCTTTGGATTTCCTTATGTATTACCACTTGGTTTCTTTCACACGAAATAAAATGCCACTTGCGACATTTCGCTGTTTGATTAAAATGGCAGAATAAAAGAAAATAAAGAGTAATATAGACCAAAAATTTAAATAGTCACTGTTTATATTCAGCTAAAATCCGTCCGGATCGTTGAGGAGAGGAAAAGCCATACAGCCACAATCCTACAATCATGTTCTGACTGGGCGCACACAAAGGGTTTCGGAGAAGAACAGAGTAAATAACTTTGTAACGTAAAAAACGCGAGCTGATTGCCCAATCTCGAACATCTTCAATTGTTCTCATCGAAAATAGTGCCAAAAAAAACTTGATTACAGAAGATTGGCCCAATGTGTTAATATACAATTACAAAAAAAGTTCTTGAAAATTCTGAAATTTATGGACTCAGAGGATGCCATGGATGTAAGAGTTAAATCATGCCTTGAGTCATAAGCTTTTTCTGAGCTACGTTTTGAGAGATATTTCTCCAGTCGTCAGGCTTCATCCATCTTCAGGCATCATCCTTACGATGAGAGAAGTATCTCTCGAAACGTAGCTCAAAAAAAGCTTACGACTCAAGACATGATAAAGCACTTAACATCTACAAAAAAAATTATTTCGACTCAACTGTGGGAAATGGGAATTATGAACGTGAAAGCTGAAAGTAAATAAAGAATCATGGCTTTTGAACTAAATTGTTAAAAAACATCTTTCAGATTTATACACTGGACAATGAACAAACAACCGTCCTTAAGAGAGAGTTGTTCAATCAAATCATAAGACCACAGGATATGGTTTGAGTATCCTTTACTACATAACTACACCCTAAATACGCCAAACACTACTTCAAAGGGCAAAGTACTATTAAGAATGGGAGTGGGTTTTCGCGAAGAAAATTCTAAAAGATATGAAATAAGCTTACGGCAAGACAGATGGAAAAAGTCCTTTTCAAACTTAATTCTCAGTTTAATTCTCAGTCTTGAAGTATATCAAATATATTTCAATAAAATTTATCTGCATTTTATGTATTATTCATTGATTAAAAACTATTGCGGTATGAATGCTGCTACGCAGACAGGCAAAACAAATATGCAAACAAAAGCCATCGTCTGCCTGACTGGCCTTGACTGGAATTGTCTCGATCACCCCATCGGTCACAACCCATCATCATATTTGGGAGAACGGTAGATTGACTGCCACGCTAATGTGGGTGTTCCTTTGTGGACATGGGCAAGGTGGACATGACATCAGTAAGGACAAAAGCGGCATGGGCGCGAGTGACCGCTACGATATCAAAACTAGTTCTCGACATCTTCACTCGAAAGGCGTCGCAGACTAGACTGGTCCAGATGGAGAGCCGTTAAACCTTCTGGGAGAAGCAAAACTTTTATTATAAAACCAGGGCAGATGAAGCTAATGGGAGTGTGCAGCACTGCAATCGTCTAAGGGTCGAAACCCCTACAGAAAATCAACCCATCAAAAAGCCTGATTACAGAAACCACAAGCACTCAAACGAATCCACAACCCCTTGAAGAGCCAATGGTTCTTGACCTCGAAATGGAAGGCAACATGACGCGCTTGAGTGAAAGCCGAGAGGAGGCTCAAGAGCCAATTACACCACCTGTCAATCCAAGGACTAAATTCGCCATTGGTAACTGGAATATCAGAACCATGTATGCCACAAGGAAAGCCGCTCAGATCTCCAGGGAGATGCATAAAGCACAGATCGAAATACTAGGGATCAGTGAGAGTGGATGGACTGGTTCTGACAAGACAAAGCTCACTACTGGCGAGACCATTCTGTACTCAGGTAGTGACGATAATGTCCACATGCGTACTCACCAACCAATGAGGCTGATGACACTAACAAGACAACTTTTACCATGAACGCTCCCCGAGACTGTGGAACAAACACATAAACATGGCATACTAGTCATAACAGGAGACGTCAATGCTAAAGTCTGTAGTGACCCAGAGCCCCATTATGAAGGGATGGTAAGTCACGGTGTAGGAGAATGGAATGAGAATGGCGAGAGACTTTTTCACCTTGAATGAACTAGTTATCATAGGAACACTTTTCCCACACAAGATGATCCACAAACTGACATGGCTCTCACCAGACGATAACGCAACCAACAAGATCGACCACACTCTAACGAGAAGAAAATTCAGATCATTAATTCTAGACACCACAGCGTACAGGGGTGCAGATATAGGCAGCGACCATTACCTGGTGAAGGCCACCATCAGATTGAAACTGAAGAGAGCAATAAAGAATGAACAAAGGCGGACTTGGTACGACACCGATAAACTGAAGAAAGAAGAAATTAGGAGGCGCTTCTGCCTGAAACTAAGCAACAAGTACCGAGTATCAGAGATGGAGTTACCAGTCCTGCAAGAAGACAGTGACCCCATTGAAACACTAAATGCCAGAATGGAGAAAGCATAAAATGACACTGCAAAAGAGGTGCTAGGGCACAAGAAAAAGAAAGCCAAACCCTGCATCAATCAGAAAGCCTGGGAACTTATAGACCAGAGGAAAGAGATGCACCTCAAGATCGAAGGAACTAGATCAGAGAGACTGAATAAGGGAAACAGGACAGAATACAGGGGAAAAGACAAAGCGGTGAAGAGACAGATCAAAAGAGATAACAAAGAGTGGCTGGAGACCATCGCAAAAGAAGCAGAGGGGGCAGCAAAATGCCAGCACATGACGAATTTATACGGTCTAAAATACTTTGTAACAAAAGACCACGACAAAGTGCTACCATCAAAGATAAGAATGAAAACATCATCATCAACAGGAGAAAACTGTGGCAGGAGCACTTCAGTAAGATCCTTAACCGTGACAAACCGAGAAACCATGTAACAGAGGAAGACACGGAAGAATATGAGATTGCTGACATCAGAACAGACCCACCCACACTTGCAGAACTCCGAAAAGCCATAAGGAAGCTGAAAAATGTCAAAGCGGCTGGGGAAGATCTCATATAGGCGGAGATGTTGAAAGTAGACATAGAGTTCACGGCAGGGAAGGTGAAACAGGTCTCAGATGAAGTCTGGAGGCAGGAGAGGACACCAAGAAGATTGCGGAGAGGCCTCATAGTCAAGCTGCCAAAGAAGGGAGACCTAAAGAACTGTAAGAACTGGCGTGGCATTACTCTGTTCTGTGACGTTAGCAAAATACGGATCCTAGTCGGCAGGATTAAGAGTGGTGTAGACAGCAGACTGGGGAAGGAACAGGCAAGCTACAGCGCAGGGCGCGGCACTACTGACCAAATCTTCATTTTGCTAAACATCGTTGAGCAGTCCAACGAATGACAAGCTCCACTGTACATCAACTTCGTCGATTTTGAAAAAGCTTTCAACTCAGTACACAGAGAGAGCCTTTGGACTATAATGAAGATGTAAGGCATACCCAAAAAGATCATTGCAGTAGTAAAAGCTTTATATAACAACTTTAAAAGCGCAGTCATTGACGAGAACGACACCACAGACTGCTTCAAGATCAAGACTGGGGTGAAACAGAGGTACAACATGTCTGGTTTCCTGTTCCTACTCGTCATTGACTGGATCATGAGAAGGACTGCGGGACATGGAGAGAATGGCATCAGGTGGAAGTTCACAACGAAGCTAGATGACCTTGACTTTGCCGACGACACTGCACTGCTCTCATCAACAAAACAGCAGATACAGCAGAGGCCTGACCGGCTGGTGGAGAATGGAGAATGGAGAACGCACAGGCCTTAAGGTAAACACTGTGAAATACAAGATCCTCAGAATGAACGACAGAAATCATGACCACATCACAATGAATTGAGAACCAGTGGAAAACGTCGGAAGTCTTGTATACCTAGGAGCGTACGTCTCCAACGTCGGAGGTGGCACCATGGAGCTTGAAAACAGACTAGCCAAAGCCCGAACTGCATTTGTATATCTCCGCAACATCTGGAAGTCTAACAACATTAGGTATAACACCAAGTTGAGGCTGTTCAGAACTCTGATAGCAACCGTCCTGATGTACGGCGGCGAAACATGGAAGGTGACCAAAGGACAAGACGACAAGAAACTGGACGTCTTCAAAACCAAAAGCCTGAGGCGAATTCTGGAGATACGGTGGCAGGAGCAAACAACAAACGAAGCTGTATTGGAGCGAGTCCGGATGAAGGGCATAAGCAGTTGAGTGAGAAGAGGGAGGTGGAAATACATCGGCTTCATCCAGAGGAAAGATCCCAACGACGACAGTGTGACAGCCTTGACCTGGGCCCCTGAAGGAGAAGAACGCGCGGGAGGCCAAAAGCCACCTGGTAAAGGACTGTCGAGAAAGAGAAACAGACTGGTGCATGGAGATGCTGGAATGAGGCGCGCGACACAGCCATCGACAGGGCAGCGTGGAAGCACTGTGGGAGTGTGGAGTGTGGAGTGTGGAGTGTGGAGTGTGGAGTGTTGAGGCCTTATTGCCACATGGCACTAAGTCAATAGGTAAGGTAATGTAAGGTAGATTGACTTCAAGTGTCTTCCTGGAGTTGGTTTATTGGCTGCTAACAGGCCAACATGTTAATGTCTCTGCTATAAAATTCACAGCAGCATATCACTAGCTAGTTTCTAACATGGGAAAGTAGCAAATTCGTATGTCATATTTTGACAAAACTAGAAAATCAACAAAAAACTTTGTAAATACAACTGGAAACAACTGATAAATGAAGGAATCTCTCCACTACTTAGCTCATGTCATAAGCTCACACAATTGTTTCCTATCTGGGTATACTGCATAAGGAGTATGACAAACCATGGATTAGCAATTGACACAACTGGATAGTTACTAAGAGTTTCTGGGTTCAATTCTGCTACAAAACATAATTTCAGAATGTTAAAAATCCTACTGATTTGAGTTCGGAGGGGATTCTTGGCAATTATTCTTTACATGTCTGACAGCTGCCTATTACTAGGTTACCGTCACACACCCAAACGACAATGGGAAAAAGACTTTAAAAGAAAAAAACACTCCAACAAAACATGGTATTTTACACACACTATGTTTTCGTACATAATAACGCGCAAATAACACCAGTAATAGTGAATGTATACAGCTCATTACCTCGGCAAAATGACTAACTGCAGCCTCGACACTAAAAATGAAACAGTCGTAAGTTTATATGAACAATTCTACTCTAAAAATTCAATGGCATATCTAAATGTAACAACATATACAATTTTTACCACCAGAATTAATAAAAGGTTAGCAACAGCTATGCTTTTCCTTCATTATGTTTTCGCTATAATCAGCTGGAGCGAGGAAAATGCTAGGTAGGAGAAAAACAAATGTATGAACATTTTGATACAAATAATACTTTATCAGCTATGCTCTTTTTCCCTTTGACCCAAGGTGCACTTTGATTCACCAATACAATATGAAAAAGGTGAACTCCGGTTCAAAAAAGATGGGAGAGAAGCAAAGGGTGTTCATTGAGATGGGGGCAATTGCATCTCCTTTTCAGGTCTAGAAAGGAGGCCAGCCGGAACGATCGAAAAAATTTCTGTAACTTCCAGCCCCCTTTTGTAAGATAATCTGCTTACACGGTAAGATCTTCGCTCCATAAGGAGTAAAGCCCATTGGCTCCCGTTCTCTGAAGGGTATTGTTCTGTGGTACCATTTGCAACTACTTCCAATCCATCCTAAGATCTGCGCCTTCGTATTAAGGCCTGTTGTGCGATTCTTGGTCTTGTTTTTTTCCGTTCTCCAGTAATTTTCAAATCTGTGATTCTCCGGGCGCGTCTTTGATAATGGCCTTTGAAAGGTGTATCAAAGTTACCCCTATCTCTTACTGAGGAGTGCAATAATCGCAAGAAAGTTCTTGCCGCTAAAGAAAGGAAATTGCGGTATTGCACAGTCTAGGTTGAGGTTCAAAGACACCCTAAAGCAGAACCTGAAAAATAGATTGATGGCTGTTAGCTACTGGTAATCGTTGACAAGAAACTGATTGGTGTGGAGACAAATGATTAATGATAAGTCATCATCGGACACGATGAACAGCTAATGACTATGACTGGTTCACAAAACGTTTGGATCTCATTTATTGACTTTGTATTGGTTCTCAGGGTGGCTTCTCCATATACCAACATTGAATTTACTTTTAGTTTCACAAAAATCTTTAGATCGATCCAACTATTCTAGAGCACCAAGTGATTTTCAACTGTATGAATGCTCCGCTATAATGCCTTTGTTTCGACGATTTTGGTTTTTCATATTGCCTTGTGGTCTTACCTGTTTGTATACCGCAACTTCTCAAGTAAGTAAAGGTCTCCGCCTCTTCAACAACTTCCCTTTCCATCCTCATTCGTAATCTTTGGGCTACAATGAATTTGGACTTGTAGTTTTTCCAACCTACACTAAGATTCTAGTTAAGCGTGTTTTCCCTACATCTAACGCTAGATCTAGAACAGGCTTACCACGTCGGCTGCAAAATACAGTTCCTTATACTGGTATACTGAAAGAGAGTTCTTTTTTCCTTGTTATCGATTTCATTTTCTTGTCTGTCGGCAGTTGGGGCAGGGACGGCGGAGATAAGGTGCCTCTGTTTCACTCCTATTTTGACCTAAATAATCAACTCTGCACGACATCTCTTAACATCTGATCTCACACACAAACGTCATAATAACACCTTAATTTCAAATGTCTTAATGTCCAATTTCTTTTTATATGGGTAATGTAATCTTTTCTCAAGGCTGTCTCTGTTTGTTGGCCATGTAGAGTCTAGTGCATTGTTTCCTTAAGTCCTTTTAGCACAACTCTTCCCTGGAACAGACAAGATTGTGACCCCTCTGTAGGCAGCAGTCACTTTGCTTCGGCAATCTGTATTGTTTACAATGGCATCTCTCAGGGTTTCACCAAATTCCCTCCAATATGACAATAATCTAAGTGTGTAACCAGTACCTTCACTCAAATTTTATCTGGTTCTGCTAAATTCTTACCCCTTAGTGTTGCAAAAGCTCTCCTGGTTTCTGTTTGCCACAATCTACTGGCAAGTCGGTGTCCACCTTTTGTACAGAATGTGAGTTCTAAGGGATTAGTTTCTTGGCCAGATCTTCATATTGCCTTCCCCAACTTAAAAACTGCCTGTCCTCCTGATTATAAAACCTTCCCCCTTTTCAATGGTTCATAAAGCTGTTTAAATTTCTCTGTTAGCTTTTTGTTGATGTTAAATATCACCTGTTGTGAATTCCTGACTACTGTACCATTTTTTGCAACACGTTTTCTTAACTCAAAAAATCAAATTCAAAGCTGCACCTCCATCTTTTTTGACCACTCAATTCTTCTTCATGATCATTTCATTTTTGCAAAGTTATGATGGTGGTTTCATGTTAACCCGCACTTAATTTGACTCTGACCTTCCCAATTTCTCTGTCTGAGGGAGGCCTCTGTTTCTCTTTTGTGTAGTCTGGGCAAACTTATGTGGGCATAATGAGCTATTTAGTATGGTGGCGTACTCCCAGGAGTCACAAAGATGTGTGCGGCAAAAACGTTAGCAAATTATTTCCAAAAATCTCTTTCTTCATGTCCATAGATTCCCGTAACCTTTTCATTCACCACACTGTCTGATCTGGTCCTTACATTAAAATCTCCCATTAGAATGTTTAGGGCTTTGTCTGACAAGGTGTAAAATACGTTCTGCAGCTTTTCATAGGATTTTCCTTTCGCTACATCACAGGATCACCGGGTTGTAAATAGCATATGTCATAAATTTTGGTGTACATACTTACGATCCAATGAGTGCTTTTTGTACCTTTCTAGCAAGTAGGACTCTCAAATATTTGCTACGACGTGCATTTACCTGTTTCCGTCCATGTGAAACATTAAAATTCGTTTTAACTCTTCTCTTTGTTGACTGCATCCGTACGGTCTCACAAAACACTGTTTTCTTTCTTTTTTTTATTTTTGACGGTCAGCCAAAAAGTGAGAACAGATTATTAGAAAAGCCTTAAACACAGGAAGCCCAACTAGAAGTTCAAAATCCTTAGTATACTGTATAAATTTTTGATCTAATAGATAATCACTAACCCATTAGTGCTGGTTTTGGTTTACGGGAAAAAATGCAATGACCTGCCTACTAAGACATCTTATATCATGCCCTGAAGGTCTTAACAATTTGTCGATAAGATAAGATTAAGTGTTGTAAATTCAGAGTCAAGAGTCAAGAGTAAAGGAATAATAAATAATATATGAATGCGATAATACCTCCAGTCTTCAACTTCTACAAGATATGATACAATCATATATCCCGTTCTGTTAAAGCCATGAGTGCAGTGAACACCTGAAAAAAACATTTTTATTACATTCGATTAAAATATATTTTGGAAGAAACGATGTGAAACGCGTTTTAAAGTCTGACTCTGCTTGTTCTTGTGTATAAAAACATGAGTAACGGAATAAAAATGCACATATCATGAGAGCTAATGACTACGTTGCTGCAAAGGAGGGGTGAATAAATGAAGAAATAAGAGTATACGGCGGCGTGACCTGTATCACCAAAATGCTATACAATGTAATATAGTATAAAATTATGAAAAAAGAAAAATATATAAATGCATAGGAAGAAAAATGCATGTCGCATTAAATGAAGGAAAAAAGAAAAAGCCTTCATAAAAACTAGAAAAATGAATGTATTGAAAATGTAAAAACAAAATAAAACTCCTTTTTGGAAAAAAGGTTACATATTAAGACCCATGATCAATAGCTAAAGTTACTATTGAAAGATTTGTACCAGGCGGTAATTACCAAGTCAAACCTCTTATCCTCAATGGTTCAATGCTCGTTTTTCTGCCACTGCTCATCACAATTCTATGTTCAGTTTTAATGTTATAAAACTGATGAATTTCTGATTTTTTCGGGTAGGCTGACAATGCTTTTAAAAGGGTAATTCCGGGTGCTAAGGTTCGTTTTGCTCGGCAAATATGAGAATCCATTTCTTCCCAAAAATTTAGACCCCGCAGTTTTTAGAACAAATACAATAATGTTATGCATTATGGTAAGTCTATTATTCCTCCACTTACTGATGGTGCTCGGTTTTCCCTGTCCTTAAGGAGAGAGGGTGATCTTTTTGATAGACTGTTTTTAGCCTATTCGTCTAGTATTTCTATGCAGGGGTTCCCTTCGCAAACAGTTCAGATTTCGGACTCTGTCAAGCACACTCATTCAAGGAAACTACCGATCCCGGTAGTTGTCTTAAAGGCAACTCAGAAGAAATAAACTTGAGAAATATATGGATTCAGCCTTTCATGGAGATTGGGGGAGGGTGTCGTTGCTTTCTTCCAACGCGGCAAAACGCGGCTGGTGCCGTCCAATAAAAAGATGAGTCCTTATTTCCCTAGAATATTCATGGCCAATCGTTTTGACATTAACCCTGGCGACGTTGTTTATGCTCTCGAGTATTGTTCATCAGAGTGACTGTTTAGATTGTCATTTTCCCATATCTCTCCTGGCTTTCTTATATACAATCCACTGGCAAGTTTGCTTTTAAAAAATCTAGTTCTTTGTATTCTCCTAGAGAGTATCTACCTAACATCTGAGGTCATTTTGTATCTCTAGAAGTTTACCATTGTTCTTGTAAGGGGTACTGTTGTCACAACTGGGCAGGTGCTCCTTCATCTCATCTTTATGCTCTTGATCGGGTTCAAAAACGTGTTTGTAACTTCGTAGATCTAAGTCTTGCCTTCAACAAAACGTGGCATGTCTTGATATTTCATAGGTATAAGCATGGAATGTGTTCTAATGTGCTTTCCTCGCTTGTATCAGCTCAATTTTTTGCATCTCGTGTAACTGGTTTCTCCTAATGTCCCCATCCTTTTCCAGTTTTTGTTCCTCGTTGTAATAAATCTTTCTACTAATATAGTTTTTAACTAAGAATAGTTAGGTTGTGGAGCTCCTTGGCCTCTCACTTATTTCCTCCATTATATGACTTGGTTGTTTTTAAGTCTAACTTCAACTCTTATCCCTCAGCTTAACTAATTTTTTCTTCTGACTTCCCACACACTTGGTGGCATTATGCCTTGTATGGTTCTTAGCCTGATTCAAAAACAAAATCTCCTAAATCCCCAATGGTGATAGTCATTCAAGAAAACAGGAACGCTTTATTTGTCTGGTTTAACAGTAAATTTTCTAAAACTCCTTTCGAATTTGTTACGGTGTGGTTTGGTGGATCAATGGCCTTCTTTTCCTAGGTTCTTAACAGAAAGACAAGTCAGATGTCTATTATCTTAAATTCAGAGTACACGTTCCATCATTTTCACCAACTCTCAGTAATGACCAACGTCTAAGGTGTAATAACGTTGAATCAATAATAAAAGAATGAAAATGTAGCTTACAACTAAAACTGAAAAATTTACATACCTATCATTTTATCTGGATTTTTTTGAAAAAAATTGGAGCAAATTTTAAAGAACATCTTTGTTTGATCAAAACTTGGAGTCTCCCCATGTCTAAAACATTAAAAAGTCATAAAATCAAAATAAATAATAAATTGGTAATAGATAAGAATTTAAATTTAAAAATTGTTACATTACACATCTAAGGAAACTATGGGTGCAAAGTATTTCCAAATAGGTTTCAATCCAAGAAAAATTCTCTAAAAATGGAATGCTACTCTAAAAAATGGAATGCTTATGCAACCAATGCAAAATACCCTCCACCCCCACCCCAATATTCAGAGAAATGGCATACAGGCAAAACATTACATATTGTTTGTTTAATGTGCACACACAATCCCTTTTTAGGACCAGGTATGCTTCGCACATGCTTATTTCAAAACTTAGTTTAAAGGCCCATCTGGTGACACTAAAAATAAAACGTGGGACGTTATCTGGGCTAGTTAAGCCAGCTAACTTGCAGCTAATTCAAAGCTCCGACAAGGACAGAGGGTTCTGTAACATGCAATGAACTGGTAAAAGAAAAATTCTTCAAACAAATTCGGGCTGGATTTCAACAGACACTTAAGAATCTTTTGGCATCTCCAGGATAGAACCACTCCTGTACTGATGTTGTGAAAATCAGGTAAATGGGGTGACAATGGGTTAGGAAACCCATGCTAGAGGTTGAAGCACTGGTGGGCAGAGGATAAAAGTTACAGCAAAAACCACTGACAGAAAAATTAACACCCTGTGTTTAGGAAACTTGTTAGATCAGAGGAGAGTCTATAGGAAAGGACAGAATCCTTGACAATTGTTATAACAAAACAGATAGAGTAGGCTTAGGAAGAAGTGGGCATCTACCTTAACAACCACTGACAATATAAGATGACTGATGTAAAAAGAAACTTCAACAGGATTATTGATGGCTCCTGGAACCAACTTGAAAATAGGGTTTAGGAAACTTGTTAGATCAGAGGAGAGTCTATAGGAAAGGACAGAATCCTTGACAATTGTTATAACAAAACAGATAGAGTAGGCTTAGGAAGAAGTGGGCATCTACCTTAACAACCACTGACAATATAAGATGACTGATGTAAAAAGAAACTTCAACAGGATTATTGATGGCTCCTGGAACCAACTTGAAAATACATATGAACAAGGTATCAGTTAAAAAGCAATTATTGCTGGTGATTGGAGTGCGGAAAATGGAACCATTATGCATTGAAAGCACAGGGTATAAAAGGGGCCAGAACAGGATATATATGGTGCCATGTTAAAAAACCCAAACAAGGAGAACAACTGAGTATCGAGAGAAAACTCCATAATATTCTCAAAAACATGACCTGGCACTATCATACACTCTCATTACTTCCTGAACAAAGTGGAGCATTCCATACTCTTAAGTGTTGATGGTATCGATTGGTTACCAACCAATTGCAGGGAATGATTTGTTAGAATTGTGACAAATTCGACAGTAATCCCTGGTGAATCTTCTGTGACAAGACATTAACTCCTTGTGGCTGACATAAAAGTCAAGAGAAGGGAGAATCAGAGAGGAAAGCAGTTAGAACAAAAGGTTGAAAGCTGAATGGTCAAATGGGCACAAATACCCATAAAAACTGTAAGAGATCATCCAGAGCCAACATGGTCCTGAGGGTTCAATGTAGTACAAACCTACACTAAAACAGTGGAGTTGGCAAAAGAAGAAATGAATCTGTTAAAAAGAGGAAAATATTTGAAGAGTCATAGTACTACTATACCACAAAAGGGAGACCAACTAAGGTGCTCAAACTATCATATCATAAGATACTATGAACTTGCTTGAAATTGTCGGAAATGGTTGTAAGAAGCAAGGCAATGGAAAGGTGACAAAGAGGGTTGGAATGGAGTGGGAGAGATCGCTAGTATTATCAGGAATAAAAAGTGCAAAGAAGATTCCCACAAACCCTAAAGTAGTCATGCAGAAAACAGGCTTGCAAAACAACATGGTGAATAGAAATGAGGCAAAGCTCCCGACATTGAAGCAAGAAGGGACGTCAGGGGCTACAGAAGAGGGGATGCTGTGCTACATTTATGGGATAAAACTCAAGTAATATAACATAGAGAAGACATTATGACGCAAAGAGAATATGTTTAACAAATCACAGGAATACATTAAAACTTCTTACCCTTTGCCCACTTTAGTGGAAATATAAAATACCTACCAACTTTCACTAAAAAAATGGAATTAAGACTATATACTGCTCTACTTTCAAAGATAAAAAATTCCTCAGTTATTCTGTAAACATAAGTTGTTAATTGCAAAAAACTATATATTTTCCCTTGAGATAACTTTTTCAAGATCGAGTTCCTTACCCTTTGCACTGCAGTTTGCAATAATGCACGTTTTCTTTGGTAACAGTGTTTTTGTCATAGAATCTTGACGTATTTGTTAAGTCAATGATGAGTCCAAGTTCAAGCTAAAAAATTGTCAAAAAAATAGATGAACAATTTGGTCAATACTAATACTGCATTAAAACTTACTAACAAAGAAATTCACTTTGGTAGTGACATTAGAAAAGATCTTTTAAATGTATTTTTGGGTCAAGCAACTTTCAATGGTAAGGAAGAAAGAAGCAAAAGAAATTGCCTCCTGAATATCTAAAGAAGTTTGGAAACAAAGGCCTTGCTCCTACTGAATGAAATCAGAATGGCCAATTATTGTACTCAAAAAAATTGGCAAGCATGAACCAAAGTTATGGAATGACCATATTAAAGAAATAACAAAGTAAACTAATAAAAGTACAAGTCTGCTGAAATACTGAACTAAATATAATCTACTGGGTGTAGCAGCAGAATTAACATTACTCTCTATCAAATGTAAATGTAAAACAAGCTTTATGATCCTGCAAATCATAAAAAATTGTAGTAAGGCTATGGCTACATTATATTATAATATAATGTGACCATAGCCTAACTATATTATTGGTGATCAAAATGAACTGACTGCTATCAGTGCACCTGTCAATAGCAGCCCATAATTCAAACTTTAGATTGTGTAATTAACATGCTTCTGTACTCCTCCAGCAACTTTTTAAAAGTCATCAGGACAAGTTCTTCTGCTTTTGGAAAAGCTTAGAATGACCATATTAAACTTGTGTTAACATACTCGCTTGATCAGCCGATACTTCCAATGTTTCTGACATTTTAACTCTAAAATCACAATTTTTCCTGGCTTGTTTACTTAAACGTAGTATCTCTATGTTGGCAGTATTTTTAGTTTTATCGTCAGAAGTGAAATACTTTAGGTATTGTGACAAGCTTGGTGGACAAAGGGAAAGGGTCTGTCACAAAGTTCTCTTTGTGACAGACCACATCTTTGTTTGTATTATTGAACTGACTCCTCTCAGTTCTGGATTACTTCACTTATATCTACATATTCTCATTTTCTTTGTGGTAGGTAAAATGGCATTACTGATGCTCAGGACATAAATAAACATTAAATTTGTTGTTGGACTTTTTCGCTGAAGTTCAGTATAAAAGTATTTTACAGTAAGTAATTTCCTTTCCCAGGCATATCAATTCTACATAATAATAAAAATATATTTGCAGTCATGAAACATAATGGTAAAAATAATTAATGTAAAAAAATTAATTAAAGTAAAATTAATTTTTACTATTAACATCACATCTAAAATGTATGTGTGATATCAAATTTCTCAGTTATTTTATGTAAACATATAGCAGTCTTCTCAAGGAACAATTTTTATTTATCATGTTCCTAATTCATTAATAGGGAACCCGAAATATTGCATCTATTTTTTCGGAAAATAGCGGGAAAAAATCGTGAAAATAGTATTTAATAACGGATTGAAAATTGTCAAGTTCTTAAGGAATATCCAAGCTGAAAGGCTCGCTTCTATTTTTATTCAAGAGACTTGAGGCCAAGGCAATCACTCACGCTAAAGTCATTTGAATAACAAGGGCGTTCATGTACACGTGGTCCATCACTGTTGATTGAAATAGAGATCATTTAGTTGCTTGATCGTTTCCCCTTTCATTTTACGTCTGTTTGAGGAGACCAGGGAAATGTATGTGGAAAAGGAACGCTCCACTGCTGAGCTGTTTGATGAGAGGGCAAGAGCTGTGACCGCGTGCTTTGGGAGGTTGGGCATTCTCTGTCATGCCTCTCCAGAACTGGATGATATCTTTCTTGCAGACTTGGTTGTCCGAGACAACAGCCTTGTGTACCTCGATTTCTACTTTGACTAGTTTAGTCCAGTCTGAGCCAGTATCTCCACATCCAGCACCAGACAGTGCTTTCATTGGATTCAGAACACGAACAGCACGTAAAAAGGGTAATGCTGGGTGCTTTCCAACCTCTACGTACAAAGCAAGTTTGCTTGCTGCGGCTTGAAGCGCTCTTCTTCGGCTGTGCACGTATTAGTCAGCACTGGTAGGTAAGTTAAGAAGTCGCTCGCTATATCGTAGGTTTCCAATGAGAGAAGGTCCGATTTCTCCAGTGAACAAAATGTGTCTAAACTTGTCTGCTTGAGCAGCGATGAATTGAGCATCCGTTCGAACCTGGGGATCAGTGAGCAATTCCCGAAGCGACGTCAACATCCTGGTCGTTGAAACTTCCAATTCTCTTTCAACAAACTCTTCATAGAGACACACGTACTTCGCGTGGTATATGCAGACATTCAACCAGGTTCCCAACTCTGGTCACCACTGGTTCAGAACATAGTGAGGGATTCATCACTTCCCTCTCCAGCATGAACTTTAAATACCTCAGCTTTCGCCCCAGAGACTTACACAACAACACCTTCAACAGTGATACGAGGCTGTCTACCTTTGGGAAACTATAGCGGAAGGCTTCGCCGACGAGATGAACAATGTTGGCCCAACAAGTGATGTGTCGAGCATTTGGATACAGTGTTGAAAGCACGTCACGGTGGGCCTTCAACATATAGGCTGCGCTATCAGAGATGAAAGCATGCACCTGCTCAAAGCCTATGCCAAAGTCACTCAAGCATTTGACAACGGCACTCGAGACTGTAGAGTTATCAACATTTTCAAGAAAAATGGTGTCGATGAGATAGAACTTATCCGTCTTTGTTGCATCTAACGCTTTGACTAAAACATTCAGAACATACCTTTGCTCAACATCAGTAGTTTCATCGATGCACACAGCAATTGGCTTACCCCTTAGTAGCTTCTGGAGCTCTTTATGACCATCCTCGTACACTTTTTGAACATACTCTTTGCGGATAGCCCCGCCATTCCGAACGTGTTTCACGAAGAAGGAACGTAGGGGCTCACAGTCCACTTTTTCTAAAGGGATATTTGCTGCAGTAAACGCCTTGACAAAATCAGTTACAACTTCCTGACGTGCAGCAGTTGCTTCATTGCATTTCTTCATGCAGGTACCCATCGTGATCTACATTGGGAAAGAATAAGCAAGATGTGTCGGGATTTAAGCTCTTCATACATACGTGTATCAAAATAAGTAACTTACAAGCAAGCAGGTTTGTCAACAATTAGTAACTGAACGTGCATTTTGTGATGTACATACGAGTATACGTGACGATTCGTAAGACGTGTTTGTTCCCATTGGAGTAAGCCGTTATGTTTATGCTGTAGAATAGATGTACTACAGCCAATTAATCACTTCATGTACATGTTATATTTCCTTTTTTCATTTATTCAAGTGCCCTGCCCTAAATGTGCTTACACTGCGAAATGAGAGGTTTCTTTAACTCGTCGGACTGAAACCATTGCTAACGACTCGAGTCTAGGATACATTGTAATTACACCAGATCCCGTTTAACATTTTGTGCCACTAACCTGTCTTGATTTCTTTGCAGGAGGCTCAGCCACAGTTGGTGAGTCCTTCATGTCCTTAAACCTGCATTCCATTTCCATATGTTTCCTCGAAAGAATATGACTGTCGATTGCAAACTTTTTGCAATCAAGTGAAAAGGAGCATTTAGAACAAAACAAAATGCCACCGTCCTCATGGAGCAGACCCTGCGTGTACCCTCTGAGTGGCTGCTTCGCACTGATTTTTTCCCCGGACAATCTTTCCGTTTCTTCAGTGTCCAGATGTTTGGCGGTACAAATTAGTTCCGAAGAGGTTTCAAAATTCACACAGCATTAGAGAGCGTATAGGTGGCGATCGAGTTTTTGAAAGGGCAGCACATGCTTGCATTGATATAGAGTAGCCTGTATTTCTTGACTTTTTATGCATAGTTGTATGGGTAAATAACTTAGCCTTTGAGGTCGGAAACTTCAAAGCTTATCTTCAAAGCTAGTTTGGTCAAAGGGTAAAATGTGCTTGGCAGCACATGTCAAACCGAACTACCAAAGCATATATTTAAGGGGTTGTTTGTACCTGGTTATGTCTGATACTACAGATTCGCCTAATCATTGCCCTATCATTACGCTGCATGCGCAATAAGTCACTCTTCGTCATGGGCCATGTTTCGCTGCCGTACAACATGACACTACGTATACAAGTATTGTATACTTTTCCGCGTGTCTTCAGTGTCAGATGTCTTGATGACAGGATTGGGAGAAACTCCTTGAACTTGCTCCAAGCAGACTTTATACAAGTGATTGAGGCAAGTGAACAGCCACCAGCTGCAGAGAGTGTATCACCGAGGTAGCAGAAAGAAGCACATCAGAGCCAACATAAACTGATTGCTGGGTTCTGCCGTCCACAGGTCGTGCCTCGCATCTACATCTTTTGCATAAGATGTTGGAAGTCCACATTTATTTTTTTCAGTCCACTGCACCCTTTGTGCACCCAGTATTTGCATCCACAACACAAAATGCTGTTGTTACCAACACCAAAAAAGCACATCGCACAGGGATATTTGCTCGACCTCTTTAATATGTCCAAACCAAGGCAGCAAATCATGATCTTGGTCTTGTCAACAGTTACTCTGAGTCCTTTCCTTTCCATTTCATCCTCCCAGATAAGTAGACGTCTGGTACACTCCTCTAGAGTCTCTGCTACAATAATGAGGTCATCAGGGTACAGGTTCTCCCATGGAACACCCAAACGGAACTCTTTTGATAGTGCCTCTAATACCACTATGAACAGAAGGGCCCTCTGTAGGTACCATGGTCTAAAGCATCACCCTTCCCCTTGTATAGGCACACAATGAAGCTTTACTCCCAGTCCCTTGGAATCTTGCTGCCAACAATAATAGTAGCAACCAAGTCACGGATCATCTCCGCTCAAGGGTCACCAGCAGCCTTGATCATCTCCAGGACAACACAAGATGGACCTGATGCTTTGCCGTCTTTCATTTGTGAGATGGCGACCTTGATCATGTCAGTGGTGACACTGATTGGGAAGCCATGATGTTGAGGGACAGAAGGAAGGTGCGATGGATCCCAATCAAATTCAATATTTAGGAGCCGACTGAAATGCTCCCACCCAGGCTTTTCATTTCATTTCATCATTCAGTGACAACTCTCCAGCATCATTTCTAATTGGTTTGTCACCAACAACATCAGTGTTTTCACGCCGCAACTGCTTGACAAGGTGGTAGACATGTTTGTTAGTCGAGTTTGACTAAATCCCTTCCAAAACAGCTTTGTCAACCTCAAGACGTGCATGATGGATTGCCCTTCTAGTAACACGTTTTGCTAAGTCGTATACTGCACGAGAACCAGTACATTTTTCCAAGCCTTGAAAGCTAGCTGCTTGGCCTTAATCAGGCCATCAACTGTCTCGTTCCACCACTACTTGTGTGATTGGCCGTGCAGAGAGAAAGAGAGAGAGAGAGAGAGAGAGAGAGAGAGAGAGAGAGAGAGAGAGAGAGAGAGAGAGAGAGAGAGAAGGAGAGAGAGAATTCCTCTTGAAAGCGACCCTGCACCAAAGGGTCTTTGAGCTTCCATATTCTTAAACGAGGAACAAACTTTTGCTTAGTCTTGCGAGGGATGTCAATAAAAAAGTCACAGACCAGAAGTTGATGTTATAGTGCGACTTCCTCACCTGGGTTAACTTTTACATCCTTTGTATACCTGCAGACTGATTTTCTGTAGAGGATGAAGTCAACCTGAGTCAATGCCAGCCCAGATCTGTAAGTGATAAGGTGGCTGTCACGTTTCTTAAAACAGGTGTTGCCAAGGAGAAGATCATGGGGGATTGCATATTCCAGCATCTCTCACCTCCAACATCAGGTTCTGACCTACCAAAACCAAAACCACTATGCACCTCTCTAAGCTGGTACCAGTACTTCCAACATGACCATTCCAGTCAGTCACCACACGGGAATAAAATTTCAGACCCACCGACCTTAAATGTTACTGAGCTTAGCTCTGCATAGAATATATACTTCTGTACAGCACTGAGTCCACTTTGTGGGGCATACACAGATACGATGGAAACCACTCTCTGTCCAACAATCAACTTGACCAAGATAATGCACTCTGACACACAAAGCACATCAAACACTTTATCAATGCACTCTTCAGCAAACAAAACCCTGACTCTGGCAGAGCCTTTGTTGTTACCACACCAGTAGAGTTTATAATTTGAATTCTTCCCTGTGATAGTGCGACATCCTCTTCCATGGTCTCTTGAACACAACAGACAGCAATATTTCTACGATGGAGTGTTTTTACAACTTCATAGACTCTACCACGCAGAGTATTCATATTAAGTGTACAAATTCTGAGCTGTCTCAGGTGCTTGCAGGAATTGCCTTGCTGGCCCTGCTCCCTACACCAGAGACATAACTGACACGAGTGCCAGCATTGCCTGTATCTAGATCAGTGTTTGAACTTGCCATATTTGTTTGGAAACAAGGTTTTGTGGAAGCACCAGTCCTAGCTGACCTTCCAACTCAAATTCATGGTGTCTGAGGGACAAGATTTGTCAAAAGTTTACTCTTAAATGGGAAATGACTTGCCTTGAGATACTGAACAGTCACAGAGGCCAATCCACCAAGATAGTCGCTGGATGCCAGCCAGACACTTCTTAGATTTTCATTTGATTTTTCCTTAGGGCTTGACAGCCATAGAACATGGGAGGAATCCCTTGAACTGCAATTCAACAGTGCTATTGCCAACCGGGGTATACATCTGCTTCACCTGAAGCTTTTGGCAACAGGCTCTTCTGGGCTTATACTGACCCGACTCTGTAGGTTGTTTAGTATGTAGCAGCAACTAGGGTAAAATCCAGAAGGAACGACCTGCAAGAGCCACCAGCCAGGTGGTCTTCAGGGGGGCTGAGACAGGGGGCTGAGCCTGGACCAAGGAGTTCCATGGATGTACAACCAAATCCTTCCAAACTGTGTAAATGAAAATAATTTCTTGACAATTGTTATAAGTGTTTGGATAAAATAGCATGAGAATAAAGTCCATAGCACACTTGTCTTACAGATTCATGTTACCACTGACAAGCATTTTTCCAATTTCACCTCCCTTAAATCTGCACCCAGATTTGGGATGAACAGTAACAAGATACATTATAACAGCTGAAGAAACATGACAGGCTAGAAAGGTTGATTAAACCAATTTACAGAAATACTTATGTGTAATAATGTATTAATAAACTTCCTATATTCCCAAATGCCACGCTAGCCAAGCTATCAAACACAACCAATTTTTATTCTATTGACTAACTGAAAACTACATAAGGCTAGGCCACATAAAACTTCTATTAATTTAATATTTTACAGATACATGTGTAAGCAAGTCAAAAATTAGCAACTCTCATTCCCTTTACAGTATAAATCCACAAATTGATCAAAATAGTATTGAGAATCCCTTACATTGTTGCTGGTGATAAACACTTGTAACATAGGAAATTGGTATTTGTATTCATCTGGAACTTGGGAGTCAAACTTCTCATCCAGAAAAGTCTTGAAGGCAATAAACTTCCCTAAAAAGAATAGTTAACAGGCAGAATGTTATTTTGATAACAAGCATAGTTTTCATCAAATATATTTAATGATATCAAAGCAGTCCACAACAGCTTATTATTTGGTATTTCAAGTTCTGGAAATGCAGAAAGTTAACTTCCTAAAAGGACTCCTTTGTTGATCTCCTCTCAAAAAATTGCAAATCAATCTTCATTAAATATTCTTTGATACCATAAAAACTACTCTTTTATTTCCTGCAAGCTGTATACTTTTCATTATTATTATCATTATATTATACAAGTATATTGCAAAGTACAAACATAACCAATAAAATATGATGCACTAAAGTCATTGTCAAATCATAACTAGGTTCTTATTTCTAAAAGCTCTTTTAGAAAGGGTAAATGGGTAGTTTTCACCTTGTTTTTAATGCTGAGAAGATCAAGAGTTCACTATAGCTTGTGGGAAAATGGTCCAAAGACTTCTACCATAGTTGGGATTAGCTTAATGTTCCTTTCACGACCATTTCACATTCTTGATATCCCAACCTTTGAATGCAAGTTTTTGTTTATTTTATCAAATTTCTTAGTGGCTATATTGTGACTGCTGGGTATCATTATTATTACTATCATTATCATCATTACCACCACCATTCATCTTTTTTTCAAAACTAGTCTTCCTTCCTAGTAAAATTGCATATAATACTAGACCACATTTAGCTCATCCTATTTCAATTTTCATTATTACTATTATTATTATGTTTAACTTCACTTACCACAAAGCTTATAAAAATATATAAGCTTTGGTAATCAAGATGTCATTTTAGATAGCTGCCTCCTTTCTAGGAAACCACATCTCATTCATAACTATCTTTAATGCCTCAACACTAAATGTAAATTTGTGCTGTGCCTAATGGGTCTTTCTTTTGTGCATGCTCAATGTTCATTGTTATCTCAATGTCATCTACATACTCTTGAATCTTTTTTAAAGCAGTCCCCAATCCATCTACAGTCAGTTATTTCACCTTTCTTCATTTCCAAGATTCAGGTAATTTCAGCTTGTAATAATCTATATTTATTGATTATTCTCTTCCTCTTTCTCCAACACTCTAAACTCTACCAGTATTGCAACATTGATGTTTTTGTTTCTTTGTTTCCTTTATCTATCAGGGCAATGTCAGGTTTTCTCACAATGACTTCTGTCAAACTGGATGACAAAATTCCATAGTTTTTCCATTGTTTTCAACACCCTATGGAGTATGTATGTTAATACCATTTTGTTGATGAATTCAGAGAATAACTTTTACATAACCTTATATATATATATAAATATATATATATATAAAAATTACATCAAAGCAGGTAGTCGTCTTTAAAAGTGACAGATGGATTTGAGCCACTTGTTGGTCTTTTTTTGGTCTACATCTGCCTCCTTGATCCTGTTAGGGTACTTTCCATTCATTGTTTTTTCTTCCAAGAACTTCTGCAATTGTAGATGACCATGATGTTTTGCTTCCTGTTCGACTCTGTGGGCATATTTTGTTGTTGTTTCATTCTTTGTCAGTGGTATTTCTGAGACATTCAGCTACTGCTTAAATGTTGCTGCTTCTTTCTTGATTGAGTAGAGTGTTTTTCTATCTTCATGATGTTTCACAAGTTGGAGGAGTCGATCTTCTGTTTATGTTAGGTATCTGTCTAGGCCTATGGTGGTAGTTTTGAAGGTCAGGTCGAGTTGGACTAGGCCTCTTCCTCCTTCTTGTTTGGGTAGGTATAGCCTGTCAACATCTCCTTTTGGGTGGTGCATTTTTTCCTTGGTCAGCATCTTCCTGGTCTTGGTGTCTAGTTTTTTAAGCTCGCTCAGTTTCCAGATATTAAAGCTGTACACCACTACATGTATTGCTACACTTTTAATNGACTTCTGTCTAACTGGATGACAAAAGTCCCTAGTTTTTCCATTGTTTTCAACACCCTATGGAGTATGTATGTTAATACCATTTTGTTGATGAATTCAGAGAATAACTTTTACATAACCTTATATATATATATAAATATATATATATATATATATATATATATATATATATAAATTACATCAAAGCAGGTAGTCGTCTTTAAAAGTGACAGATGGATTTGAGCCACTTGTTGGTCTTTTTTTGGTCTACATCTGCCTCCTTGATCCTGTTAGGGTACTTTCCATTCATTGTTTTTTCTTCCAAGAACTTCTGCAATTGTAGATGACCATGATGTTTTGCTTCCTGTTCGACTCTGTGGGCATATTTTGTTGTTGTTTCATTCTTTGTCAGTGGTATTTCTGAGACATTCAGCTACTGCTTAAATGTTGCTGCTTCTTTCTTGATTGAGTAGAGTGTTTTTCTATCTTCATGATGTTTCACAAGTTGGAGGAGTCGATCTTCTGTTTATGTTAGGTATCTGTCTAGGCCTATGGTGGTAGTTTTGAAGGTCAGGTCGAGTTGGACTAGGCCTCTTCCTCCTTCTTGTTTGGGTAGGTATAGCCTGTCAACATCTCCTTTTGGGTGGTGCATTTTTTCCTTGGTCAGCATCTTCCTGGTCTTGGTGTCTAGTTTTTTAAGCTCACTCAGTTTCCAGATATTAAAGCTGTACACCACTACATGTATTGCTACACTTTTAATAGCTTCAAATTGGTTGGCTACATTGAGTTCTATTTTCAGTACCATTCTCACTCTTCTATAATACTCTTTCCGGATCTTCTCCTTCATGGCAGACTGTTGGATGCCATCTCCTTTGTTCACTCCTAGGTACTTATATGTGCCTTCCTGTTCTATCTCCTTGATGATAATGTTGATACAAAGGTCTATGTTAGTGGTATTTGTCAGCCATCCTCTCTTAAAAGTGGCTTTGGCACATTTGTCGAGTTCGAACTCCATCTTGATATCATCACTGAATGTCTTGATGGTGGTGAGTAGGCCTGTTTGTTGGTTATCATCTCTGGCAAAGGTCTTTAAGTTGTCCATGTAGAAGAGGTGGTTAACTTTGCCATACTCTGATTTGTACCCATAATTTGTTCTATTGAGCAGGGTGCTAAGGGGAGCTAGTGCCAGGCAGAAGAGCAGTGTTGATAATGAATCTCCCTGGAAGATCCCACTTTTGATGTTAATTGGTCTTGATGTTAACAGCTTATTTGCATGGTGGAGATTCAAGGTGATCTCCCATTTTTTCATGCTCTGTGCAATGAATCTGATGATGGTTGGGCAGACTGTGGATATCGAGACTCTTCTCTATCCATGTGTGAGGCACACTATCAAATGCCTTCTTATAGTCAATCCATGCTGTTGACAAGTTCTTCTTCTTTGACTTGGCCTCTTCAAGTATGGCTTTGTTATTATTATTTTGGCTTTATTATTATTATTATTATTATTATTATTATTATTATCATCATCATCATCATCATCATCCTTATGCTCTGGCTGACCTTAATATGGTGATACTCTTACTGGGCAAATAATAACAAATGACCAAGGGCTAGCAAGAGGCCTTCTCCTTCTTTACATCTCCAGTACTTTTCTTAGGATTCTGGCTGTTCCAAGGTATTTTTTTGGATATCTGCAACATTACATGAAATACCGATCTTCTCAAACCATTTCTCAAATCCTTTTGTTACACTCCCAAGAGCTCCTATTACTCATTTGCCAGTCTTGCTACTTCTCTTTTTAAGTCCTAATATTTTTCAACTTTTTCTTTTTCTTTTTCCTCTATTCTTCCACCTGCAGGCACTGTAATATCACAATAATACATCTCTTTTTCTTATCAATTAAGACAATGTCTGGCCTCCTAGCCTCTATTACATTGTCACACTGTATATTGAAATCCCAGAGAGGTTTTACATAATCATTTTCTACAGCCCCTTTGGGAGTATGTTCATATCACTTTTCTTGATGCTTCACTCCATTTATCTTGCAAAGATACCAATGGGCTTTCATTGTGTCTTCTCTTGTACACTTTTTTCACATCCACTTACTAGATGCTGCATTGTCTCTTTTCTCTTCCCACATATTCTACAAGTAGAATTGTTGTCACTTTTATCAATTCTACACTTGATATACTTTGTTCTAATAGCCTGCTCTTGGGTAGCATATACAAGAGCCTCCAATTCACTTTTAGGTCACTTTTGGACAACCAATATGTTTTCTTTTTGTCAACATTTTTAGGGCAATCTTTGATAAACTGCCCATACATTTCCTTTTCCGTCCATTTTTGCTTAAGCTCTTCAGATTTTTGCTTCTTAAATTCTTTTGTAGTAATTGTGCCTTCAAAACAATCACACTGGACCTACTAACATCTTTGATGGGATTTTCTTCTGAGTTTAAAATGTAATGACCCAAACTATTTTCTTTCCCTCTGACTACAAGCTCCACCTTACTCAGCCCTCTACCACCTTCACTCCTCTTCATATACAACCTGTCAACATTACTCTTAGGGTGTAATGCTCTGTAGGATGTCATTGTTTTCCTGGTCTTTGTGTCAATCCTTTTCAATTCACTTTGTTTCCAACTATACCAGTGTCATATCTAAAAATCATGACTGCCCATGTGTTGATTGCTGTTATTTTGTTCTGGCTATTACTTTTTGATTTCAAAACCAATCTAATCCTCCTTTTGTACTCCTTTGTTGTTTTCTCCTTCATTTCTTTTTCCTTGATTTTATCAAGTTCCACTACTCTCAGGTAGGTATATATGTTCTTTTCAACTTCCTTCAAAATTTTGCCATGTGGGAGTTCTATACCATCACATATCATAATTTTTCCCCTCTTCAATACTAGCAAGCTGCGCTTTTGAGTTCCAAATTCCGTCCCAATATCTGTACTGAATGCATGGACAGTTTGCACAAGTGAATCAATCTGTTCTTCACTCTTACCATACAATTTAAGGTTGTCCATAAAGAGCAGGTGATTTACACTAATTTTTTTTCTTTCCCAAGACATAACCTGCCTTCACTTTCCTTAGAACCCGCAACATAGGGATCATACTTAACATAAAATGTAATAAGCTAACCCCTTGAAAGATACTTCTGTTGACTGTTACATCCCCAAGATGTAACAGTCAACATTCTCCATTCGACATTAGTGGCAATTTCCACTGGCTCGTGCTTTTTCTAAAAACTCTCTCACATTCTCTGCAATAGAAAACATTTCCATGCACTCAATAATCCAGCTATGCAGGACAAAATCATACATTCTCCTATAATCCACCCCTGCTATAGCCAAATTTGTGTGTCTTTCCCTGCAACCTTTTAAGACCATTTTGTCTATCAACAATTGGTCTTTTGTCCCTCTACTCCTACCTCTACAACCTTTTTGTTCTTTGAACAACATTATTATTGCTATTATTGTCACTGTGAATGGAACCAGATGTGGATAGTAAAGATTTCCAGCTGATATTAGTATACTCAATTTCACCTGCTTCCAAGTGTTCAAGTAGTAAAGAAAGTAACACAGTCAAGCTGGTAAAAGTATTTGGAAGTTATTCACTATGGTAATTATGTTCTAGTTCTGGTAATCACATCTTGTTGCTCAGTCATAGTTAATTGTGTACAATGAAAATACTGCACAGAAGATTTATAAGTTTGGATTGACAAATTGGGAGATGGAAGTCTTGGGATGAAATCAATGAAAATAAATTCTGGACAAGCTCGAGCTTTCTAAAACATCCATCAGTAATAATGGATAAATCATTGCATCTTGTAGTGTTCGTGTATTTTACATGACATTGAGAGCGATTGTTATTGTATAATTTGATTCGGTATTGTTTGTAATGGGTTTGGTTTGTTATGTCTGCGCATGTCAGTTTTGTGATTCCAATTTTAAAAAATGTCATTCAGTTAGCTGCTCGTTTTTGATGTATTGATTGAACCCAACGCATAAATATAACAGTGGCGACGAGGATATTGGTGCCTCATAGTTATTTTGTGAATGAAATGTTTTGTTTATCATAGTGATAATATTCACGAACTGTTAAACCTGTGGCTATTGAACTATTTGTTGACTTACCGTTTGCGATTTCAAAAACTTCCACTGTAAACACATGTTACACAAGAGGGGAAAAAATGGCGGTTTTTGGCAAAATCGAATGTTTTGATTTTGAAATGAACTGGGATGAGTACACAGAAAGAATTGAACAGTACTTTCTTGCAAATGGTATCGACGATGAGGACAAGAAAAGGTCTATATTCCTAACCATAGTGGGACAGAAATTGTATAGTTTAATAAGAAACTTAACGACTCCTGCAAAACCGGCAACGAAAACATATGCAGAACTGAAAACGCTTGTATCGGGACATTTAATGCCAAAGCCTTTAGTAATTGCCGAACGTTTCAAGTTTTACCAACGTAATCAGGCTACCAATGAAACGATTAGTCAGTATATTGCTGAACTACGCCGTTTGAGTGAACATTGTAATTTTGGAGCTTTCCTGGACGATGCATTGAGAGATCGATTTGTGTCTGGTTTATCTTCGGTCGCGATTCAACGAAAGCTATTGACTGAATCAGATTTAACCATGTCTAAAGCCAAGGACATTGCTGTCAGTATGGAATTGGCTGAGAGCGAAGCTCACAAACTGAAAGGCGATGCTGTTGAGCAGGTAAACAAATTTCATGCTTCGAAGGAGTGTTTTCGTTGTGGTAAAGTTAATCATACACCAGACAGATGTTATTATAAGAACACTGAGTGTAATAATTGTAAACAGACTGGTCATATTCACAGGAAGTGTCCCAAAACCCGTAATTATGGTGACCAGAAAGGAACAAACCAAGGCTCCGGTGGGAAAAAGTTTTCTAAATGGCATGGCAAAGGGAAAAAGAACAAGAAAAGTTCAAAATTACATTTCATGGAAGAGAAACCAGAGAATGACTCTAATGTTGAACAGAAAAGTGAAAGTGCATCTGCATGGCCAATGTTTTCTATGAAATCAAAGGGGCAGAACGAAATTAGGATCACGTTGTTAATTGAGGATTTCAAACAGGAAATGGAGTTGGACACAGGTTCTCCTGTTTCGCTAATATCAGCGAAAGAGTACAAAACAAGCTTTAAAAATAAATTTAAGCTTAGAGACAGTTCTGTTTTGCTTAAAACATATACTGGTGAACATTTATCTGTTCTTGGTGAGGCTGACGTCCACGTTACGTATGAAGGACAGTCAAAACTTCTACCGTTACTTGTTGTGAAAGGTAATGGGCCAGCTTTGTTTGGTAGGAATTGGTTAAGGCACATTAATTTGAACTGGAAATACATTAATATGTTGTCTGTTAACTTTGAGAATTATTCTGTATTTGAGAATAAATTAGGCACAGTGAAAGGTATTACTGCATCCATCAAGCTTAAGGACAAAACTCAACCTAAATTCTTCAAACCTAGAACTGTTCCTTTTGCACTGAAAGATCAGATTGCAACTGAACTTGGTAGGTTGGAAACCGAAGGTATACTCTGTAAAGTGGATAGTGCTGAGTGGGCAACCCCCATTGTACCCGTGATGAAGCCCTCGGGTGATGTTCGTATTTGTGGCGATTTCAAGGTTACCATAAACCCAGTGTTGGATGTCCCTGAATACCCTTTACCTACAAGTGAGGAACTTTTCACAAAGCTTAATGGTGGTCAGAAATTTTCCAAATTAGATTTGACTCAGGCTTATAATCAAGTACTACTTGATGAGGAATCTAGGAAATATGTTACTATTAACACTCACCTTGGCTTGTACCAATATACAAGACTTCCGTTTGGCATTGCATCTGCTCCTGCAGTGTTCCAACGTACCATGGAAACTGTATTACAAGGATTGGATGGTGTTGGTTGTATCCTTGATGATGTCCTTGTCACTGGACGTAACGATGCTGAACATCAACAAAATCTTAATGCTACTTTAAAACGTTTGAATGATTATGGAATCAAATTAAATAAAGCCAAATGTTATTTCATGAAAGAAGAGGTTGAATATTTTGCTTTTGTGGTAAATAAGGATGGAATTCAACCATCACCGCGTAAAATTGAAGCTATTGTTGGACTGAAAGAACCACAGAACAAAAAAGAGTTACAATCTTGGCTTGGAATTGTAAATTACTACAGAAAGTTTATTCCTGACATGTCTACGGTGGTTCAACCACTTACTATGTTGTTAAAGGATAAAACAACTTGGGATTGGTCAGAAGATTGTCACAATGCATGTGTTCGAATTAAAGAGTTACTTGTTTCTTCTAAAGTGCTGATTCATTATGATCCCAAAAAGGAGGTTACACTAGCAGTTGATGCATCCGCATATGGTCTTGGAGCAGTTATTTCTCACAATATTGATGGTGATAATCAACCAATTGCCTACGCATCTCGAACTTTAAATTCTTCAGAATGTAACTATTCACAGATCGAGAAGGAAGCTCTGGCAATTATATATGGTGTGCGTAAATTTCATCAATACTTGTATGGTCGACGTTTTACATTATTAACTGATCATAAACCTCTTACTATGATATTGGGACCAAAGAGAGGTGTGCCAGTATTAGCTACATCAAGATTACAGAGATGGGCTATACAATTATCTTCATACCAATTTGACATTAGATATCGTTCTACTTCTCGAAATGGAAATGCTGACACATTATCACGTTTTCCAATCAGCATGATTGATAATGAAGATACTGACCAAGAAGCTATGCAAGTGAATAAATTACAGTTAAATAAATTACCAATTACCAGTTCTCAGATTGCAAAGGCAACTTTACACGATATAGTTCTGTCACGTGTAATACATTTTGTTCAAAACGGATGGCCTAATGATACATTGGAACAGGAGTTACTTGCTTTTAGTCGTGTTCATGATGAATTGACTGTGGAAGAAGGATGTCTGCTTCGTGGTATCCGTGTAATTATTCCTGATCGTTATCGCGATAAAATATTAGAGGAGTTACACACAAATCATCCAGGAATTGTTCGGATGAAAGCTTTAGCTAGACTTTATGTGTGGTGGCCAAACTTGGATTTGGATATTGAGAACAAAGTTTTAAAGTGTGATGGATGTAGAAAGCAACTTCCAAATTTGCCTCAATCACGTTCAAACCCATGGCTATGGCCAAACAAACCTTGGGAGAGAGTGCATATTGATTATGCAGGACCTTTCTTAAACGAAATGTTCTTGATGGTGATTGATGCTCATTCAAAATGGTTGGATGTTGTGCGTATGTCTTCGACAAGTGCTGAAAGTACAATAAATGCACTTCGTTACATGTTTTCATCATATGGTCTTCCGAAAGAAGTCATCTCAGACAATGGACCTCAATTTACTGCTGCTGAATTTGAATTGTTTCTCAAGAACAATGGTGTCCGTCATATCAAATCTGCACCTTATCATCCAAGTTCAAATGGAGAAGCCGAGCGTGCGGTTAGAACTTTTAAAACTGGAATGAAAAATTTGCAAAATGAAAGTGGCACATTGAACCAAAAGTTGGCTTCATTTCTTCTGTCGTATCGTACGACACCACATACTCTTACAAAAGTCACTCCCGCTGAATTGTTCCTAGGACGAAAGCTTAGAACACGTCTAGATTTGATTCGACCAAATCTGGAACAGTCTGTTAGACAGCGTATGCAATATGATGTCAACAAAAGTCGAAATGTTGAAATTGGTGACATTGTAATGGTACATGATTATCGTACAAAAACTAGAAAACCAATATGGGTTCGTGGACTTGTTATTCGAAAACTAGGTCCAGTTACTTATAGAATTCAAGTTGGAGATATGCAATGGAAAAGACACATAGATCAAATTCGACCATGTCATCCTGAATCTATGTCGAATGAACCTGATATTGTTAAAGAACCAAATATAAGTGATGTAACCGTAGTGCAACAAACACCTGAACCTATAGCTTTACCATCTGTTATGGATTCAGTGAATGCGAGTAATAGTACAAATGAGTGCACAGATAATGTGGAAACACCTACTTGTAAACCAAAAGAGACTACTACTCAGATTACACCCAAAGTAGTAGAAATGCGTTATCCAAGACGTGACCAAAGAGACTAATTGAGTCTATGTGAACAATTTAGTTGTGTTAGTTTTGATTTTTAAGGACATTGACAATATTATTACCAGAAAGTAATATTAAGTTCAATTTTGATTTATTGAGTTTGGTTTGAAAACATACGATAGATATCCTGTTAAGCATTTTAAAGAGGGGAAAAGTGTAGTGTTCGTGTATTTTACATGACATTGAGACCCATTGTTATTGTATAATTTGATTCGGTATTGTTTATAATGGGTTTGGTTTGTTATGTCTGCGCATGTCAGTTTTGTGATTCCAATTTTAAAAAATGTTGTTCAGTTAGCTGCTCGTTTTTGATGTATTGATTGAACCCAACGCATAAATATAACACATCTAGTAATGACCCCCCTGGTATTAGGGATGACAAAAGATGATTTGGAATATTCTTGTTATTGTGGTGGTGTTTAATTAACTTTGCTGCTCAAAAGCTCATAAGCATGAGTGCAAGATCCTTGACTAACATGGGCATCTTTGATCAACCCAAACCAATGGCTAAATCTCTACAGTCTACAGTGCAGTACAAGAAACCAAATATTTTTGTCACTCACCAATTAAGTATCTAAACAACTCACTTGAAAATTAAAAAATCCTCTTTAACTGAAATATTTTTCAATCCCAAAAATATTTGTTTTCTCCCTCATTAAAAACTCTATGTGGTAATTGGGTCCAAAATCTAATCAAGCCAGGCCTGTTGCAACTGACATAATTTAACCCTCCAGTTTCTTGCTAACACCCTAAAAAAGGATTGACAAGCCTTTCCTTTATGCTGTTCTACCTGTCTTCCTTTCATTCTGTATTATTATTGGTGAACATATTTGTCTTAATATTCTTATTTTTCTTCTAACCATATGCAAAATTTCAAAGTAGAGTTTATCTTGGGACTTAAACAAACTTGGAAACCAATACAAAGCACTTCTTCTTTGACTTTCAGCTAATTACCAATAGGGATCACCACAGCAGATTAGATTTTTCCATTTGTTTCTGTCGGCTGCATCCTCCTTTCTAGCACCCACCTCTCTCATATCTTCCTCTATGAGGTCCAAGTACCTTCTCTTTGGTCTCCCTCTCCTTTGACAACCTGGCACTTCCATATTCAACATCCTGTTCCCTATGTAGTCATCCTCTCTCCTGCACACATGTCCAAACCACCTTAGTCTAGACTCCCTCTGCTTTTCTCCTTATCCTCATAACGTAGGCTGTACCTCTTATATTTACATTTGGGATCATGTCTAGTCTTGTGTCCCCTGAAGACAAATGTAGCATATGTAGCCTTGCTACTTCTAGCCCAGCTTCATGCTTTGTTGTTGTTGCTACAGTTTCCAGTCCATAAAGCATTGCTGGTTTTACTACAGACTTGTATATCTTTCCCTTCACTTTTGCACTTAGCTTTCTGTTGCACATTACGTCAGTCACTTTTCTCCATCCATTCCAACCAGCTTGTACCCTCTTATTTATTTCTCTGTTGCATTCTCCATCACTTTGTACAATGGATCCCAAAAATCTGAAGTCTTGAACTCCTTTAACTTCCAGCTCTTCCATATTTATTCTATCCTCCTCATCATGTACGGAGGGCTCATGTTTGAGCCACCGTGGATTCTTTTGTCATGGCTTGCTATTTGGCCAAATCCTGAGCTGCTCGGCATGCTTGTACTATGGAAAGTCCAGATTCTCCTCTTACATTGTCCGCATACCTTATTCTTGGCCTTCCACTTTTTCTTGTTCCATCAACCATGCTATCCTTATTCATGCTATTAAGCAATATATACTCTGTTTTTGCTCGACTAACTCACTTTCCTCTTTTTTCTAGAGCATGTCGCCATCTTTCTTGCCTTGTTGCACAGTACGATATCATCTGCAAACAGCATATTCCAAGGTGCATCTGTTCAAACCTCCTCTGTCAGTGTGTCCATTACAATTGCAAAAAAAGGGCTTAGGGCAGATCCCTGATGTAATCCAACTTTGACTTTGAACCCTTCAGTCAGTCCTGGAGCACTTTGTATGGCAGTCATGCTGCCTGTATACATGTCTTGTATCAAACTTACATATTTTTCTGTTGCTTCAGCCTTTCTCATACAATACCATATCTCTACTCTTGGCACTCTATCGTATGCCTTCCCTAGATCAATGAACACAGTGTAGCTTTTTCTGTCTTTCTTATAACTTCTTCATTAAATTATGAATAGCGAATAGTGCATCTGTTGTACTTTTTCCCAGCATAAACCCAAATTGCTGGCCACATACCTGTATCTCCTGTCTCAATCTTGTATCCACCACTCTTTCCCACAACTTCATTGTATGACTTTTAAGTTTTATACCTCTGTAATTACCACACTCTTGTGCATCCCCTTTGTTTTTATATATTGGTATGAGCACACTCCTCCATTCCTCTGCCATTCTTTCACATGCAAGTATCTGTTTGAAGAGTGTAGTTAGTGTTTTGAGGCCCTGTTCACCTAGACATTTCCAGGCTTCAATGGGAATGTTATCTGGTCTGCAGGCCATTTTTCATCCTCTTTAGGNCCTTTTTTGTCCTCGCTTTTGTCTTCACTTCTCACTTCATGCTCTATTCACCTTGCATCATCTTCCCTTTGCTCTCTGGGGTTTTCTATGTTCATCAGAACTTCAAAATAGCTCTTCCACCTATGGAGTACGGCTTGTTCTCTTGTCAATAGTCTGTCATCTGCATCTTTAATAACCTTCACATGTTGTATATCTTTTGATGCTCTGTCTCTTTGCTTAGCTATTCTGCACGAATCATCATCATCATCATCATCATCATCATCATCATCATCATCATCATCATCATATTCGGTTTAACGTCCGCTTTACATGCTAGCATGTGTTGGACGATTTCTTGAAATTGACTTCCAAGTTATCCTATCCTTCACCAGGTCTCTGCTGACACCTTTTTCTTTCAGATCCATCCTTATCACTTCCTCCCATGTTTTCTTTGGTCTTCCTCTGCCAGTGGTTCCTGTCACCTTCATTGTTCTGCATCTACTTGCCCAAGCATTCTTGTCCATTCTCTCCACATGACCAAACCAACAAAGCCTCCTATTCTGCATACAGCTGCCAATACTGTCCAGATTCAATCTCCTTCTGAGTTCATTAGAACTGAGCCTGTCCTTTAGACTTACGTTGCACATCCATCTTATCATTCTCGTGTCATTCAGCTCCATGCGGCTGACATCTTAAGCTTTCACTGGCCAAGTTTCACTGCCATACATCATTGTGCTACGTACACATGCCTGGTAGACTCTACCTTT
>RDPX01000083.1:716315-732109 GCA_003991215.1 Morbakka virulenta
GATATCTTTGGATGTCATTTCATGGTATGATGAGGCAGTGTTTTTATAGGCCGGATGCCCTTCCTGACACCAACCCATTAAGGTAATGGGGACCAGTGTTTTTATTGAGACACCATCTCTAGGTGATTGCCATCCAAGGCTAAAGAGCGCTTCACCTGCCCATGAGAGAAAGACTATACCCCGCCAGTCCTCAAACTGGTATTTCATGCTTGAATGAGACCAAGCATGGTCTTCAGGGTTTTTCAAATGTTTGGGGTTTTTTTAAACCAATACAAAGCGCAATGGGGTTAAATATATGCTACTCCCTGATATGTGTATACAAAATATTCTAGTGTCACACTTGCAAATTGCTCCACCAGTTCCACTGGAAAATATAGTTGCAGCTTGGTAAGTGGAACCCTTAATGGGGCATACAAAAATGGCAGGCTTTCTTCAGTCTATTACAAAATTGGTGGGCTTTCTCAATCATTTCTTTGTTTTCAGTACTGAAGAAAAACAACAATTGCCAGCTTAATACCTATTGACCAAAATAGATGTTATTTTAAAAGCATATTTTAAAAGAATACTTTTGATAATTCATTATCACTTTCAAACCTGTAAAAATATAAACAGAAATATTAGTATCAATCTAATACACATGCCAGAGGCACAAACCAGAAGTCCAAATTCCATTGTTCTATGGTCAGGGTAACCTGACTAAAACATAAAGTCAATACAGTCTGATCGTCAGAGTGTTTGTCCTATACTGATCCTTTGTGTTGATGGTGGGTCATTTTTCTGCAATGAATAATGACTCAAGAATTAGAAGATGCTGTTCTCATCAAACTGATGATTTCAGTATATCCATATGGTCAAATATGAGCTTTGTGTTGCAGTGTTTGAAATGCTTGCTGACTCATTGAGATGGTGCAATGTGCTCCTGGCTTTGGTATATAATTTGGTATATTGTAGAACTTCACAGGTGCTTTTAAACTTTTGGTTTCAACGATAGTAATGTTGTTTTCAGTTTTTGCAAAGTCATTATCAGTCTGCATGGTGCCTCACATATATGGAGTACTCATTCATAGTCTTCTATGACTTTCCCCTGTATTGAATGAAGATCATCTTTTTCTGGACCCCTATGGGTTCTACTGAATCCAATGGTTGGTTTGAAGATGGAGGATTAATGGTAAGTGTCACATCATTTGCAATTGTGGGATGATTGTTTTCCATGACAGAGGTGATTGTTTGCTCAATGATCGATTCACAGAACATTGGAGGTTATTGGTTTTGTTCCAGTATTCTTTTAGCTTTCAACATACTGGAATGGAAATGTTTCTATGTGCTGCATGCATGGGTTATCCAGTGTACAAATTCAGATACAAACGATCACTTATAACATTGGGGTGCCAATGCATGGTAATTCAAAATCAACCCTGTGGCTGTAGGTTTGTTTTACCATGTAAAACTGAGCCTGTTCTGTTGGTGACATATTATTTGCATATCCAAAAAAGATATTTTACATTCTACCTGTCTCTCAATTGTGAAGAAAAAGTTGTTGTGTAGTTGATTGATAATGTTTAATTTACCTTGGATCTCACTGCATTTGATCTCTTGTAAGATATAGTCCATGCAATGGTTGAAAAATTTGGAATCTCCTCAGATGGTTGGATCATACTGACTTAGCCATCCACTAGCTAAGTGTGGTGCTGGTAGACTACCCATGGCTAGCCCATCCAACTGTTTGAAGTACCCACAGTGTCTTGACATAATGACTCCACAAGATGCTCCAGATGATCTCCACTAATGCAGTGAAGGTTTCTTTTGAAACTGGTGGAAATTCATACATCCCCCTGGACAGTAGTTCCATACAAAAGTTTATTGCTTCTGCTACAGGTACATTTGTATATAAGGGTGATATATCAAAGCTTACTAGTTCTTCATCTTTCTGTAGTTTGATGTCGCTGATCTGTTTTGAGGATGAATTAATTGGCAGATTGGCAGTGGGTAGTGGATGTATTCATCCACTACAGACAGCCAATCTGCTATCTGTGATGCTATTTGATAGTAGGAAGATCCTGGCATTGACATTACTTGACATACTGAAACCGATATTTTATGTACTGCTGCAAGTCCATAAAGTCTGGCTGGTTGGCTTCCTACTGGTTTCAGTTTTTGGTATAACTCCTCACTGACCTGATCGTCCTTGTACACATGTTTCAGTTTGTTGACAATTTGTTCTTCCTCTTTCAACACTGGGTGTTTTGCTTTTTTTCTGGTGGTGACTATCACTTCAAACTGTAGCAAGTTGATGATAGCATCCAATTTCAACTCATACATTTCTCTTTTCATAACACAATTCCCTACACCTTTGTCAAAAGGTATTGCTAGCAGGTCCTTTGGGTCAAATTCATCTAGTATTGCATTTTATGGTTCCAGCGTTAAAGTTTTCATGACATATTCTGGAGGTTGATTTTCAAGCTCATACATCACTACAATGAATACCTTGAATAACAGGCATTCTTGTTCTGTTGCTAGTGCTGTTAGCTTTTTATTCTGTGTTCTGGACTGTTCTTTAAACACTTTATTTCTACTGATGTGTGAATAGAGGATGATGTATGGATATATGGATATATATTTCAATATTCCCATTTGGATATATTGATATCTTCAGCTTGAAGAGAACATCTTCTAATTCTTAAGGCACTATTCATTGTAGAAAAATAAACCTCCATCAACACAAAGGATTAGTATAGCGGCTACACAAAGAAGTCCAGAACAATGGAATCTGGACTTCTGGTTTGTGCCTTTGGCATGTGTATTAGACTGATACTAATATTTCTGTTTATATTTTTACAGGTTTGAAAATGATAATGAATTATCAAAAATATTCACCTAACATATATATATTTTAAAAGTGATGTTAAGTTTTATACACATTTATCTAAAAAATGTTACAACCTACTGTTGAGCAAAAATGTTGTTTCTGTGGCAACCAAACTCTTTTTAATATCTTTTTTGAAAATTTTAATGTCTTAATGATATACCAATGATTAGATAAAGGCAAAGCAATCTGAGTAATATACTCATTGACCTTTCAACAAATGTTATTCTTTTAATAAATTTATTATTAAAATAATGATAAATTTCTTGCAAATCACATAAAAAATCATGAACTCTATGGTGTGATAACTTTTGTCTACACAAGTCAATAACTTGTGTAGACAAACGAATCCTTTCATCAAATTTTTAAAAATTCAGAATACCTGGTAAAGTTACAAGTTTTTATTCTTAATTATGAGTATGTCATCTTTAGACTGAGTGCTAAATTTCAGCAAAGAACTGTAATACCCTTGAAGTTAAAGGCATTTATTAAAATACCAACTGTATGTTTTTCACTTTGTAATTTTTAACCTTTGTTTTTATATTACATATCAGCCCTTTGGACGATCAACAAAATTTAAAAGGTTCCTATTTACTCTCTTTCATTAAATACATTAATTGTGGTCCCCGACCTGATCATTCTATATGGAACCTCTGGATGTGCTTCCAAAGGAGAACTTTAAATATACTTACATTGGCAAAGAAACTTCCTGGATTATATAACGTCAAAAGTCGGGAAATAATCTATTGTTTGTAAGGCTCAAGATTGAGGACCACATTGGAAATAAACATAAATATTATTGCTTAAATATAAATATGTATCATCCTCAGTAACTGTGATAAT
The DNA here is from genome assembly GCA_003991215.1 of Morbakka virulenta. Taxonomy (NCBI): domain Eukaryota; kingdom Metazoa; phylum Cnidaria; class Cubozoa; order Carybdeida; family Carukiidae; genus Morbakka; species Morbakka virulenta. The sequence continues at coordinate 720,022 of RDPX01000083.1, forward strand.
TGTATATCCATATATTTTATAAATTTATGATTTTTACCAAATATTCAAATCCAATCAACACCAAATCAGGCTACTTTTGTTAGTCTAAATCCTGTATGCTAATGAAAGCTCTCCAATGTAGCAGGTCACACAATTCACATTCTCCCAAAGATAACACAGCTACTGCCTATTAAATTACCTAAACTCTAATCGAGCGATGTTCTTCTGTTAGACATTACTTAATTTGCTTTTACAAACTGTAAGCTTACAATTAAAGGGAGTACAACTACTAGCCTTCATTACAGTAAAGGTGGGAAAATATTGGAATTATGAAATACTCACCTGCAATCATCATACTTTTACGGGGGCATCTTAACCACCTTGGTGGTCTTGACATCTTTCCTTGATCGCACAATATTTAAACGGTGGTAGCAAGAGTTCAAAAGTCCACTGTCATGTTTAACAAGGATTTGGTCAAGAAAATCAAAAACTCAACTCATTACTGTTCTTCTCCATTTCAAAATTGATGACAATCTTAAATATAAGGGAGGCTTGATCCAAAACGAGACAGGGCCTGTTCGTCGCCATTACTGATCTTCAAATGAAGACTGGATTGAGCTTTCCATTGTTCATTGAGCTATATATTGCAAGTTACAGTTAATGACAAAATTACGGTGCATGAGAACCATATAAATGATAACACATTTTTGTTTTTCGATTCAGGTTTATATTGCCAACTCTTAGAATGATCTTGAGTTCTGAAATCAAACAGAACTAACAAACTGCTGAACCTAAACTAGTGGTCAATAAATCATTAATGCAACAATAAAACATGCTATTCTTGGCCGCAGTAAGAGCAAGTTTAGTAATTTTTTTTTCATAGTCAGCCTGTACTTTGTTCTTTTTATCTTTCTTGTATTCGTTTTTCTTGTGGTAGCCATACCTACATGAGCTAGATCTGGCAGCGTTACAAGAATTGACATCTTAGCTGGCTGTTGACCTTTTGCCAGCCTCTTTGCTTTCAACGTACTGGATGACTTGTTCGAGTGGCATGTCTTGGTCTCTTTCGCCAAGGAGATCTACTTTGAGGTATTGATCTGCGATGCCTCTTATCAAGACATCTCGTATCATTGCATCTGTATATGATATATTTCTGTCACATGTTGCACACTTAGTTTGGAAGTTACGGGTGCTTGCTTGGCCGCGCAGGCGAGCACAGAATGCACGGATTGTTTCATCTCTGTCCTGCTTCATATTGTGCAGTGTGACTCGAGCTACCATAGTGCTTTCTTGTCGTACGGCTAATTTTTATGGCATCTAGGATTTGCGTCTCAGTGAGGGTGCTCTCATGGTTTCGGGTGATGTCTTTCCTAAGTTCCTCATCGCAGCATTCAAGTAATTGTAAAATTCTGTCCTGATCTATAATGTTTGTTGCTCCACCGTACTCAGCCCATCTGGTCAAGAAGTAACACCAGTCCTAAGTGGTACCAGGGGTGGATGTGACGGGTCTAAAATTTTTTTTCCATGGCAGCTGCGGCAGCAGGTTGAGCTAGAGCATGGATGGAGCTGTGTGTGGTCAGAAATGCCGCGAGGATGACCACATCCAGGCCAGGAGTAACATAATCACACCCTGTGATTGGGCAGTTGACGGCAGGCATGGTGTCGATAACTCAACGTCTTAAATGATAACACATTAATGCTTTTCGATTCAGATACGTACAAACAGAACGAACAAGCTGTATAACTAAACTAGTGGTGAATAAATCATTAATGCAACATTAAAGCATGCTATTCTTGGCAAAAGTTATCATAAGTCAATGAAATGAAAGTCATGAAATAGTTTTGAAATACCTACATAACGATGTACGGTACTAATTAAAGTTCAGATTTGTCCACCATAGAAATAAGAGGCCTGATTATACCTATGCTCACACCTCCTATATTTTGATTTTACGCACAACACAACTCACACTAGTTTTATTGACTGTATTCAGGATGGTGCATCCCCAACAGAGCACGTCTTATAATTATAGCCTTCATCAAGTAAGTACGGAAGGTTACAAGTGTATATAGTCCGTTTCACAATATGAGATATTGATTACGCTATATATACCCTTTCTCAAACAGTTTGAAAACTATTTTTCAAATCTAAAATATGAAAGTAACAATTATATCAAAGAAACATCTTTACCATTACTTTATGATATTAATAACTTAATAGTCTCAAAATTACAAGAACTTTTAACTGATCAGAATCCTATCGTAAAAATTTACAAATCCATTCTCTTAGACAGAATAACATGAAGGAAGATAAGGAAAAACTGATCTTACAAACTCTTAAATATATGTATTTTAGCACAATGTCGACAAACGACGGAAGGCGTATTTGATGATGATGATCTCTTAGGTGGCACAGACAGTCTTTCTGATCTTGTTCGAACTCCATTAGAGTAATTGGTAGAAGAAACTGCGTTGTCACGAGAACAATTATCACTAGCATTGTCAGTTTCAGACACATTAGGATTCACGATAACGTCATCATTTAATGCTGGAGTATCAGGAATGATCGGACCAGAAGTCGGAATCAAGTGACGTCAGCTTCTAGGCATAACGCCCTTTGATGTTTCCACGCCATGCAAACGTGTTGTATTACCGGTATCCACAATTTCGCAGCAAGTTTGGAAGTCTTTGATCAATATGCGATCTTCTGGTTTCAGTTCCTGTAGATTTTTTGCTCGACGACGCTTATCGTAGTTCAACTTTTGCTTGTCTGAAGCAAAAGTTTCTTTAAAATGGATTTCCTTTATGTAAGGCCATTTCAATACGAGAAGATCGAGTTTAACTGGTAGTTTTGTTCTAATAAGGCGGCCCATGCAAAGTTCCACAGGGCTAGATCCATTCTGCAAAGGTGTTGATTGGTATGACATCAGTGGGACGTGGATAGGGATTTTTGCGTAACAGTTTTTTAATTGTTTGCAGGGCACGTTTTGCTTCTCCATTATTTTAGTGATATTTCGGTTTGCTGGTCACATGTTCAAGCCCATAATCATTCGCAAACTGCTTAAAAATTTCGGACGCGTATTGCGGGCCGTTATCAGAAATACGAAAATCTACGATTTCGTGGCGACTAAATATTGTATAACGATGTTGTAGTTCTGAGTTTCGAGATTTCTACAAAGCGAGAAGTAGTCCACAACGAGAAAATAATTATTCCCTTAAAAATAAAATAAATCGATTCCCGTGCGTTGTCAAGGTCTTGCGGGTAACTCAGTGGTTATAAGCGGTTCAGTAGAATCATTTCAAACTTCGCAGCAAATGTTACACGAGTTAACAATGTCCTCAATCTGAGCACCAAGTCCAAATCCCCAGGGTGAGGATTTTGCAAGTTCGCTACATTTCACAATGCTTAAATGTCCTCCGTGGGTTTTCTTTTGCATTTCAGTGTGTAAAGTCAGGGGGGTGACCAATATGTCGCCTCGCAACAGGCATCCATTGACAACAGTTATTTCTCCACCTAAACCCCAATAAGGTTTAACAACTTTGTCCAGTTGCAAATTTTCTTCAGGCCAGCCTCCAAGAGCTAGTGCTACGAACATACTGGGTGATTTTTTAGTCCGGATTGGATCTCCTCTAGACGTCCAGTTGTTGCTGGTAGATTTATCATGATAGCTTCAACAAAGTAAGCTGTCTACTTTTCTAGTTCGTCGTCGGTATTCGCATGATTTGACAACAGCACACAAGCAGCACACAATCTCGTGATAGTACACTGTACATCGGATGCTCAAAGTTCTTTGCCTGGGATACGTGAAATATGTCGTACGCAAAACGCATTAATCGCATATAAAAACGTTGGATACGTGGTGGCAATTCATTCAAAGGTTTTGAACCAAGAAGTGCAATCAACGGTTTGTGGTAGGTTTCCAAACGAAATTTATGTCCGACTAAATATTCACTGAAACGATTGCATGCCCATGTAAGTGTCAAAGCCTCTTTCTCGATCTATACGTATTGTTGTTAAGTCGGAGTCAATGCACGCCAACAATACACCACTGGTCTTTTCACCCCGTTTTCTTGTGTTTATGTGATCACTGGTCCAATTCTGTAGGACGACGCGTCTACGGACACCATTGTCTCTTTGTTCGGGTTAAGCAGCGCTAATACTGGATTTAAACACAGTTCATTTTTGACGTCAACAAATGCTTTTTCTTGGGTTGAACCCCGCATCAACGCATTTTTACTGTCTAGTAATTCACGTATCAGCTTTGTCTTTTCCCCTAGATTTAGCAAGAACTTTCCCAACTGGTTCACCATTCCGAGAAAACGATGGACACAAGATGTATCTGTGGGTGCTTTCATTTCCTGAATTTCTTTTGCCCTTTCTGGATCAGGTCGAATCCCATTTCCGGTTATAACATGCCCGTGTTATAACATCCCATTTGTTTTGTCAGTGGCGGTGTAAAGCCTTGTTTGAACTCCTTAATTTCACAATTTTGTATTTCATTTAATTTCCTTTGGAATTACGGCAACTTCAGCTACAATGTCGATTTTTAATTTCACGCTTGTGTTCTGTAATTTAACTTTCACAAACCATGGACTGGAATCACTTGATTTTGATCCGATTTTGCTGAGAAATTCTGTAGATTTACAGGTTCCTCGCAATTTCATTCATAATGATCTGAAACAACTTCTCCAATTTTTGATGAGCAACATTTCACAAAATGCCCCCGTTTTTAACATTTACTGTACGTTTTATTCTCTGCTGGGCATCTATCTCGATGAAGATCTGGAGAATAGCCACACCGATTACACGTGGCCTTCTGTTGTGACAGTTGTCTGGCGGGCATCTGTATTTGTTATCAGGTCTAGAGTTCAAAAATTTAAACAGTTTCTTGCATTTGCCTTTAATCGCACCAAGAGACGTTTTTTTGCATCCAACTGTGAATTTACATCATTTTTGACCACTTGTTGTTGTTGTTTTATTCCTTCACTCTGATGAGCTTATTTTACAGTTTTTCTAGTGTCAAATTTGTATCAAGTTGTAACTTTGCTGCAGTGCTTAGTACATTGATAATATTTTCCTTGTTTTCCTATCTATAGCCTGAAGTTCATTTTCTCTTCACTCAAGAATACCAGCTCCATATCTCAGTATTGCTACTGCCCAAGTATTAATTGCAGTTATCTTATTCCTTCCGTTTGATTTAGATTTTGAAATTAGACACAGTCCTTTTATATTCCTGATACACTTTGTCTTTTATCTCCTTTTATCAACTACTTATTTTCTCAACTTTAATTCATCAGCTACACACACCGGCTACTTTTATGAGTTTGTTTTTGTGGTCGTTTTACTTTTAATAAATTTCAACGTTTCGTTTACGTTCCTAACTTTTTTCCAAAAAAATCTATTATTTACTATTTTAAAGATAATACATTCCAAACTCCTTTGACCTTTCATTATATCTATCAATCTCCATTTTCTCCTTTAGCTCCACTTTTTCAAAAACAACCTCAACATTATCATCTTCCCTGACATCTAATCCTTCCATTCTTTCATTTCATCTTGTTAAATTTTGTTTATATCTGCTGAACCAAGCGCAGAATCTTCAACTAATTTATTCATAGAGTCTGATTCAATTTTTCTTATTATTCATTCCAACCCTAGTTTCGACAACCATCCATTTTTCCTTATGCATCTAGCTTGGTTTGCTCTCCATTCACTGGGCATCCTTTGTTAATACCCTCTAATAGGCTTTCCTTCTTCAGTAAATGGTTTACTTCTATAAAAATGTCTTATAACTGTTTGATTGATTTCTTCAGACCACTTTGTTATTTTGGCAGCAGAATGACGACCAGGCCTGTGTTGCATTGTCACGGGAAACCTGCTGGGAGAAGCATTTTCAGCTGTATTACCTCCTATTCACGTCGTTGTTTCTAGATTATTCGTGTCACGTATAATGAGGGCTGTGTTGATAAGGTGACAAAACCAAGGCTGTTTTTATCGAGAAACTATTTCTAGGAGGGTTGCTAACTAAGGCTGAAGAGGCGTTCCATCTCCGTGAGGGAGACTAGAACCAGCCAGATACCAAATCGGTATTTTAAGGTCTCGGAAGTAGGCTAACAGGAGCTGTGCCTTGCTCAACACTGCTTGGAGTTAATTGTGACAAAGTGTAACCTCACTCGCCCACATCGGGACTCCACAAACAGATGCAGTTTTTGTCAATACCCAGGACGTATTATTGTCATTAATATTATTATCACCATCATCATTATTATTATGGTTTCTTTCTCGCCTCACAGCTGGTTTCTACGTTGTTGTCCGTTTGGTTCCCCCAAGCTTAGACATTCAACACTTTAAGGAGTATTGTGGCCGATTCTAACAGGGCAGTCTGTTGTAGCCTGTCTGCCACACTTGCCGTCATTTCCAGCTCATTTGTTCTAGTCCATGCTTGGCTCCAAGAGCCCCAATCACAATGTGTACAACCTTCACGCGCGTTCCCCACATCTTCACCACTTCCATAGCCAGGTCCTGGTACTTCTCGATCTTTTCCTTTTCTTCCACTCTCACTCTATGATCACCAGGTACCGCCACATCCACCATTGTTGTCATATTCTTTCTCTTGTCCTGCACTACAATATCCTGCCTTCTGGCCTCTATTACCCGATCATTTTTATGTTAAAGTCCCAAAATATTTTGGCCAACTCTCCAGCATGGCTTCGGCCCTGTGTTCATACCAGTTGTTGACTCTTGCAAAGCCATGCTGCTTGCACATCTACCAGTGGAGAAAGCTGGCCACTTTGTCATGACGTTTCTTAATTTCTGTTTGCGCCAGCTTCTGTCAATGACACAAGATGTGCATTGCTGTTTCTGGTCTGTTCGCAAACATTCTACAGTTCACCTCTCTCTGATGGCCCATCACTTTTACTTTCCTCACCGTGGTAGGTAGTGATTGGTCCTGAGCAGCCATCAACAACCCTTCTTGAGCCTCCCCGTTCTTGAGCCATTTCCAACACTCGGTTCCCGTTCCTTCTGTTTGTCTTAGATACTACCCATGCATTTCTTTGTTCTTCCATTTCTGCTTTCGTTGCTCTCTATTATTATTATTATTATTATTATTATATACAGATTTTCTTTGAATTGCTTTATTGATATCCAGCACCGGGTCACTACCAGTGACCTAGGGTGAAGGAAGTTTTGGTAATAAATAAGGTTTGAACATACACATTTATAGGTTTATTTCATCACATCACAGTTCACAAACATAATTACATGACACACAAGAGAAAAAACAAAACAAAAAAAAACAAACAGAAAAAGAAAAAGAACAAGATAATTATTAATTCAAAACACATATTGATTAAACGATCAGGAACATCAAAAAGACAATATCACACCAAAGATTTAAATTATTAGACGATTACAAACATCAAGTAGACAAAAGTACATTTCAAGATTTTTAGATTTCCACTTTAAAGAAGGGGAAAAAAATTAAATCAAACAAATCAAATAGAGAGAGTTCGTCTAAGCAAATGAACAGTTCCGTGCAAAACGATTTTCCATTCTTCTTGCAAAGAAGGTTCCCCTGCGATTTGTTTCAAAACGTTATCTGTTCCTTTCTTGATGACGCCTAGTGCACCCACAATAACAGGTATTGTCTTAGATGCCACATCTTTTCCACCTCTATCTCTAAATAAATTATATTTGGAAAGCTTTTCAACAGTCTTAGCAGAGACATTCCTGTCTGAACAGACATTTATGTCCATCAAGAGGCAAGTGTTCTCTTTCTTGTTCTTGATGATGTCTGGGCGGTTTGCTTGTTTGGTAAGATACGTTTGTATGGGAAAATCCCACAAGATCGTAACATGCTTACCTTCAGTTATAGGTGCTGAATGATGTTCATACCAGCTAGCTTGCGTTTCAATGGAAAAGTGCTGACAAATTCTCCAATGTAGGTATTTGGCCAACTTGATCATGACGGTTTTTATATTCGTTTGATGTTAGTACCAAGCAGCCAGAGACAAGGTGGTCAATAGTTTGGGTTTTGTCCTCGCATAACCTACACTCTTGATTGCTACCGTTATGTAAAGCATTAGCTTGGTAGTTCCTGGTGGACAAACTCGGATCTTAAGCAGCAAGAATAAAGCCCTCTGTTTCCCATTTCAGTCCGGAACTCCTCAGCCACTGATGGGTTGCTTCTATGTCCACATCAGGATTGTTGCTTCGGGCTGTGAACTGTCCGTGAAGAGGTTTTTCTTGCCACCTAGATTCGAGTCTGTCCAATCCAGTTTTCTTTGCTTTTTGCTTAATGTTTTTAGCTGCACCAGTTGGCGTAAGGGTGTTATCAACCTCAAGATCAACACCTAATTCTTGGGAAAACTTCTCTGACTCTTTAAGTCCAGTCAGTCCTTTGGAATTTTTATACCTATTAACGAGTTGAAGCATCCAATCATTGGTTAAATCAAGATGCTGTGAGAGACCAATAATGGATGTTTTATAAGAGAGCTCAAACTAGATCATCCCCCTACCTCCTTTATTCCTAGGAAGGTACAAACGATCAACGTCTGATTTAGGGTGATGCATCAGATTACAAGTTAGTTACTTCCTTATCTTTGTGTTTGGCCTTTTCAGGTCACTCAGATTACAATTTATAATACCAAAGCTATATATTACTACCGGCACTGTCAGAGAATTTGTTGTTGATATCCTATATTTCGAGTTCAATTCAGTTTTCAAGATAGAACTCACTCTCCTAATGCATCCCCCCTTATCTTTTCCTTCATTTTGGAGTGCTGTATGCCGTCAACTTCACTTACACCTAGATATTTATAACTACCTTCCTGTTCTAGATCTTGAATCACCGTCACTTCATCCAGTTCAATATTTTCAGTTCTTTCTAACTTACCACGCTTAAAACTTGCTTTGGATACTTATCAAGACCAAACTCCATCCCTATATCGTCACTGAACGCTATGACAGTCTTTAAGAGTCCTTCCAGATCACAATCATCCTTACCGTACAGCTTCAGGTCATCCATATAAAACAGATGATTTATCTTCCTGTCCATAATCTTATACCCATGTCCAGTGTCATTGAGGAGCTTCGAGAATGGGATAAGGGACATGCAGAACAAAAGAGGTGGAAGAGAGTCGTCCTGAAAGATTGCACATTTTATCTGCATACAGTTAGAAAAAAGGGTGCCATTAGCATGTGTGAGAGTAAATTGGTCCCCCAAAAGGTTATACTGACTCGCAGGAAATTAATAAAGGTAGGAGAAACTTTGTACATTTGTAATGTCTTTAAAATTCAGGAATGCGGAACACTGTCAAATGCTTTTTTGTAGTCAATCCAGGCCGTGCTTAAATCTTTGTGCTTAGTTTGACCATTTTCAAGAATCATTTTATTTATAAGGAGTTGGTCTTTACAACCATATGAAACTCTTTTACATCCTTTCTGTTCAATTGGGAAAAAATCTTGTTCATCCATGAATATATGTTCTATCAGTTAATATCGATGTAAGCAGTTTATAAGACGTAGAGAGACAGGTAATCGGACGGTAGTTCTTAGTGTTTCTTGTTTTGTTACTTTTTGGTAACAAACAGATAGTTCCAAGGCAAAATCACTTTGATATAGTTTCGGGTTCTGTCATAATCTTGTTGAAAATAACTGGAATCCTATCATGGACAGAAGAGAGAGAGTCTAGCTAAAAATTTGGGACTTTGTTTATTCCGGGGGACTTCCATTTGTGAGATTTTTTAAGAGCATTTTTAACTTAGCCTTTTGTAATTTCAACCCATGCCTGCTCTGGTATATCCCTTGTGTTTTCTTCCAAATTTTGTATCTATTCCGCATTTTCATTAAAACCTTTCTCGTTACCCCAGATCTTATTCCAAAATTCACAAACCTCGACTTCTAACGGCACATCCTCTACAGTCATTGTTTCTTTCCCGATTTCACGATAAAACTTTTTAGCATCCGTTTCAAAAATTTTGTTCTGCCTGTAGAACTTTTGACGTTTGTCACACCTACGTGACCTCTGCGCCTTAACCTGTAACTTTTGCTTTAATTTTTCCTTCAAACTTGGCAATTGCTCTCTGTCTTTAATGTCATATTTCCGTAAGACAGATCCAATGGTGTCGGATTTCTGATAAATAAGTGTCATATTCAACATATCACTGACTAGCAACCAATATCTGACAGACTAGCAGTGTTAACAATGAGAACAAAATTTTCAAAAATTACATTTATTCAATGCTTCTTTCCCACATCAACATATTCTGATGAAGATATCACTGTCTTGTATGATCAAATTGAAGCAACAAATATGAATGTAACAAAGAGAGATCATCTCTTTGTTATGGGCGACTTTAACTGCAAAGTAGGAAATCTACACAACAACTACCTGAAGCAATTGGTAAGTTCACTATTGGTGAAGCTAATGAAAGAGGTGAACAATTAGCAGAATTCTGTACAAGAAACAATCTGTTTATAACAAACATTAAATTATATAAAAGAACACTTCATACTTGGATTTTTCCTAATGGTAGGACTAGAAATCAAATTGACTTCATTCTCACCAGAAAAATGCCTTATCGACAATCCATTCCTGACAGCACAGTTCTCAATGTACCTGATACATATGATCACTGAATGGTACGAACTAAAATAAGAATATGTTCTTCCTGGCCAAAGCACAAGCAAAATGCAAGAAAATTCAATTTTGAAACACTGACCACTACTGGCAAGATACCATTTCAACTTAAACTTATAAACAGATTCCTTGACTAAGTATCAGAACCAGAAGATATTGTTAATGAAATTTCAAGTGTAATATTGAAAACAGGAAAAGAAATATTTCTACCTCAACAGACCCAGTCTGATCAATGGATGTCAACAAACAAAACGAAAGAAGCAATTAAAGAGAAACATAAAGCAAGGAAAAAACATGGGCGTAAATTTGCTGAATACCGAACCACCAAAAAAAGCTAAAACAATGGTCCAGCAAGACCTTCTGAAACAAATTCAAGAAGAAATTGATAAAGTAAGTGCGCTTCCACCTCACAAGCAATTTTATTGCCCTAAAAAGACCACAAAGTAAAACCAAAACATATCAGTTGGGGACTTAAAGACAAAAATGGTAACATATTAACCGATAAAGACAAAATCTTAGATCGCTTGGCTGAACACTGATGAGTCCCAGGATGAACTAATGCCAACATTACTAAAGAGTGAAATTGAAAATGTCATTCACAGTTTGAAACTTGGAAAACGTGCTGGATTAGATTGTATTTTTTCTGAATATATTAATGCAGGCGGAGAGCCCCTTGTAAAAGCTCCCCTACACCTATCCAGCCAGATACTAAGAACAGGAAAAATGTCAGAAAAGTTCAAACAAGCATTGATAGTGATTATTTATAGGAAAGGTAGTAGGATGGAGTGTGAAAATTATCTCCCAATCAGCCTATTGAGTCACATTTACAAAGTTTTCATGAGCATAATTGTGACTCGTGTTAATGGAGACCTGTATGCCTCTTTTCCCTCATCACAAGCAACATATCAACAGGAAAGAGGAACAATAGAACAAATTATTGCCTTGGAGCAAATTTTTGAGAAGTCAATAGAGTTCAATAGTCCTGTGCATTTTGCATTCATTGACTTCAAAAAGGCCTTCGATAGCATAAAACTGGAAAAATTGCGGGGACATCCTAGGAACAACAAATATAAGACAGAGAAGACATCGAGCTTGCATATGAAAAGATCTGCCGAATAATGAAACAACTGGACAAGTCCAAGGATGACGTTACGGAAAACATGTTGGGAAAGGAGGACACTATCGATAAAGTGCGACAATGGAACCAAATGCAGAAAGAAGAAATTAAACCGATTCGTGAAATGCGCAAGAGATTGAAGGAAAAGCTGGACTGGTTTAGCGATCAAGAATCCCGACAGAAGCAGGAGAAGGAAATCGAGCTGCAAAGGCAAATTATGGAGGAAAAGATCCGCATAACCTTGAAGAAAGAGAAGGAGATGGAAGAAATGAAGATCAGACAGCAGAAGCGTGAGGAAGAATGGTGTCGAAAGAAGCTGGAGTTGGAAACAGAAGCTGCTGTGAAACGC
>RDPX01000083.1:740781-807515 GCA_003991215.1 Morbakka virulenta
AAATCCGAAAGTTACATAGTGTATGTACCAGCGTTGTCCCAATCGTCGTGGGAAGCTTAGGAGTGGTGACGAAGCGCTTGGAGCGCAGTTTGAAAGAGTTGGACATCCCTGATGTCTTGGGTGGACTCCAAACATCTACCATCATTGGAACTACCAACATATTGAGGAAGGTGCTTAACCTCTAAAGCTACTGGTCGGTAGCCGGGGTTAAGTTTTCTCGTCCGGCAGGTGAATACCATCTCCCTGTGCGGGCTGTCATGGTGGACATGAAATTTGTTTATTATTGTGTACTACTTTAAACAGGCTATCTCAATCAAAAACTTTACATGTTACCATCCTTGGAGAACTTGTATAAAACGAATTCAAAGAAATGTTTTAAAGATAAACGATACTGTAAGAACACTATAAAATTCATGTGCTTGTAAGGTTAGTGATTGGAATTAATAGAATTTATTATAAAAAAATTAATACGTCCTATATGTTTTTTAAATGATATTAGTGACTCTTGATTAGTCGTCCTAGTTGAGAGCTTGTTCATGATCTTTTCTTCTTAAAATTAAAAGGCTTTTTGAGCCGTTTTTACTGTTGGTAGTCGTAAACTAAAACTCACTGAATTGTGCAAAAACCATACACTAGAGTCAGAAAAAATGAAATTTGGGAATCAATGGATTAATAATTTGGAAAAAGAATATGAGAGAGCTTACGAAAACCGAAAAGGAGGACTTAGTTGAGAAACGTCAGGGCTATTTCAAAAAGTCTAGAGCATTAGCGACTACTTTATTAGAAAGTGTGGTTTAGATTCCCCCATCACTAATGGGCCCAGATACTGCTGCATCGAAATCTAAGTTCCTTGCAAAAGACCTTTTAAAGGCAAAGAAACATTCATTAAAGAAAACCTTATTGTATCAGAAGAGAGTCACAGTTTTCACACAAGTAAATTCTGACTCAGTCAAACATCAAAGTTGTTTTAAGAGTAAACGGACTCCTAAAAAGATCAATGTTGCAGATGATATCAAGTTTCAGTGGCCTCCAAGTAATTCATACCGCTTAAGTCAGGTGTAATAATAAGTAACTTGTCCAACCACGACTTGTTACCCACCAAAATTATGCAATCTACGTATTTTACGTAATGCCAGAAATAAGAAAAATGATATTCCAACGTGGATAATTCCTTATCATCACTTGTGGTGAAAAAACTGGGCTTATTCACGCCAATGACGTCAATGGAAATGAAACTAATGATTGGAAAGTTACAGGAAGATGAAACGAAAATTTCTTCGATGATACAACAAGAAATATAAAATAATTTTTTTAAAAATTGACCTGAATTTTACTCAAAATGCCGAGCAATTACTTTGTCACCAATAAACTAAACGGCTCAGAAGATTACCTGGTAAGTATTTGACCTAACTGGAAATCAAATGAAAGCATTCCAAAAATGTTAGTAGAACTACGTACTTCTAATAGGTTGTAAATATTAAGATAATTCCACCGGATGAAAAAAGACAAAAAAAACCGTTAAAGGAACAAATGTACAAGATTTTTATATTGACGCAGTTACTGAGCTCACCGAATTAGAAAATTCAGAGGGAGAGAAAGAAAATGGAACTGCTGATGCCGAGTTTTCAAAAGCTAACAGAAAAAACAGTAAGATTTGCTGAAATCCTGTTCGAAAATGGTATTTCAGCGAATCGAAATCAAATTACTTCCTTTGTTGATATTTGCAATGATCATACATTAACAATGATGCTTATTTTTTGGATTCTGTTCAAAAACCGTTTAATGAAAACAAGACGTTCGCATAATTCAAGTCACTCCCTACGAAAATGAAGCTGGCATTAGTTGAAGCCAAGAGTTTGAAAAAAAGAATTAAGCAAACAGAAAGTGACGCTATTGTCCAGGAGAGAATTACAGAGAGGGATTTTTTTTACTTATTTATGTAGATTGACAAAAAAAATTCAATCTATAAGAGCTAACTGTAATGTTTCTTGTCCTTAATAGGAAAGTTTTGAAACATTAGCCCCCCATTATTAATTTCAACCCACCCTAATATTCTAATACCCATATCAAAATTATTGACTGCAATTTACAACCCCCCTATTATTCTACTCCCTACTGTTCGGGACTCGACTATGTACATAAATTTAAGCGCCTTTCCCTGTATGTATTTAATTTAAGAATTTACAGATACGGTGTCATCTGAACAGTAATTACTGATTACAAAGGTCTCAAATACAGTTGTCAAATAAATGCCAATGTAATATTAATATATTTTGGGTTCCTTACCCAACTTCATATCCTACACTAAAACAATAAAATTCACCATGTTCAATTTCATCGCAAAAGACACGTACATAACATTTTCCATCGCACTTACACACATTAAAACCACCTCGACACTAGCTAGTAGAGTTTATGATTTGTTTTCACCATGATTGCTCAATTCCCAATGGTGCCAATGTATATATAAACATATATATACATATATATACATATATGATATAATATATATATAATATATATATACATTGGCACCATTGGGAATTGGGACCATGAAATTAGATTTTAAAGGTAAGTTCTCAGCTACGGTAAACATCTCAGGTGCTCAGTTGTGGTTTGATGCCTCTGATGTTTAGTACTTCTAGTGTGAGGAAAACCTCTTTATTCCAGCTTGTTTTTTCTAAAATTTACAAATCGGTCAATTGCACACACAAGATTTTGCATAGTTCTGGACGATTTTAACTAGGTTTCCTCGTTGTAGTCATGCTTTTTGAATCGTGTAAACAAATTTTCACGAGTTTGTTCAACATAGCAGGCTCAGTAGCCTGGGATTATTATTTTAAATTTACAACTTAGGTCCAGAAATACTGCTTTATACAAAGTTTTAAACTTACCAGGGAGGTCTCTAGTTGCCCTAAAGGTAATACTGCTTCTACTTGCGTTTTCATGATCTTCCAAATGATTCACAGAACTGACTGTAGGCATCCCCCTGTACTGTATCATTTCATGTATTTGGTAAGCTCCTCTGAAAATTAGTCAGTTGTAGTGTTATCAGACGTTTGGGTTTAATCTATTAGCTTAATTATGGAATCTGGAATGATAGGTTTGGGAGGGTTCTGGTTTCTTTTAAGAATTTTTTTCACTTTGCTCAAACATTGATGAAAATTGACCCAAGACCTGTGATCCCTGTACACACAAAATACAAAACCTTATATCACAGATTTCCTGTAGTGTTATGGTGAAAGATCTTGGTGGTTCAGGACTAAACCAGAAATATTTTGGTTTGCAATATCAGGAGAAAAATATCTTGGCGTTTAATGCAAAGATCTAAAAAAGGCAACCTCCCTTCATTTTCATTATCTGAAGTAAATGTTAGATTTGAATAGAATGCGTTTATTTCTTCCTGTTTACTATTGACTCTGTTGGATTCTATTAACTGACAAATGTAATCCATGTAGGTTTCAAATAGCTTTGCATCATCACGTATGGCTGATTCAAACTTGGGAATCTTAAATATATCTTGAACATCGTAAATTTAATATATTCATATCCATAACGTCTCGTACAGTTTCTAAGTACCGAAATTTTTTCTTGACTCTCAGTCCGGTATTCTGCTTTGGTTGACTGAATTTTTTATTAGATTGAAGAGATGGAATTGAATATTTTGTATTTAATATATTTTATATCATATTATATATATATGTATATATATGTGTATATGTATGTATATATATGTATAGATATGCAAATCACAGTTTACCCCACATTGTCGCCTTCAATTTTTGACGGTTCACTTCAGCCTTCAGCACATGAATGTGTCCGTTACCTAGTTGGTAGTCAAACAGAGCTGAATTCCAAAATATAAAAGATAAAGAAAAGTCCTAAAGATTATCAGTTTAGGTGCAATAAAACGTTTTGAATAATACATTTCTTGTTTACAACATCAAAATAATCTTATTAAACCTATTTACTTTACATAGAAACAGATACTCGCTATTACCTATTCGCTATTTCCTCGCAAAGGTCTTGCTTTCAAGTGTCCTTGCAAATAAGTCATAGTTAAGTAATTTTCGCTCGAGAAGGGCAAATTAGTTAAAGTCCATTCATGCCAAGCCTATTTTTTATATTATTCATATTCTCTTTTATATTCTGAATAATATACATAATAAGCGTGGCATGAATGGACTTCAACCAATTTGCCCTTCTCGAGTGAAATTTATTCTCTTTTGCATTCCTATACACCCTCCAGCTCCAGTAGTGGCCCTTTAACAACGAGTCATTTTCATAACACAATGCAGTTCTTGCCTTTTCCCAATTTTTGATATTTGTTTTTCTCATCTTAACATGTTTCCCTCAGATCGTAAGAGAGGGCAAAAAATATGTAGCAAAATTTCCCAGGCAATATTTGAGCCTCTCCATACACTCCAGGATTTCCTATGACCATTTTCTAGAAAAAAACATTAGAACTGATCCAAAAGTTGTGTTAAGTAAAGATGCAGTTCCCATCAAAGTCCGGAACTTTCTACAGCATCTAAAAAAGATATGGTCAAACAATTTTTGAGAGAAATATTAAACTCTTAGGCCAATATCACAATTAAGAAGAAGCTACAGTCTAGTTCTTTACTAGTTTTCACTGTTTTCTATTCCACTTTTGCATGTTTTATGTGTTGCTAGGAGAACATATGTGTCGGTACGTTTCAATGAAAAGAAAGCAACTATAATTCAAGGTCAACTTGGAGTAATTTTTGGCTCATGTCAGTCGTTGAACGTTTGTTTATTCGTATTCCAATGTGAATCTGGTCGGTCAATTTGCCACCAAATTGACGTAAAGCACGCTGGAAGTTCCCCGCCAGTTGTGCTCTTTACTAGTAGTTATGAAGCCGTGTAAAGATTTAATTGTCACATAAAAAATTATTGATAAGTTTGGATTTTTGCGTGGATGTTTCCAAGTTAACTCATTTCTTTTTATTAGTGTGTATTTTCTAGTCTGTATTTGAAATACACGTATTTTATAAATTGATGCTTAACTACAGCCATGTGGTTTTCTAGTAGTACTGTAAGAGTACCTTCCCTTGGATTGTAGCCCACGTACCTATCTAAACATAACCATTTAACACTATTCTGAAATGCGTACAAATATATATTACTGGCAATGTCTCTGGTCATGATAATTATGAATTATCATATCTCTCTGCTGTGTTGACTACGAAGACCAAAAAAATAATTTACTGCTAAACAGAGTTCAAAATCAGATGATGACCCGTTGGTCACAGGTCATCTAAACCCATCTTACGACAAGCAAGAAATGAACAAAGTTCACACACCTTTGTCTTGCAAATCCTTTAAATGTAGGGTAGAAATATCAGATTAAGATTTTTGAATGTTATGTAAAGTAGTCGAAATTTGGTTACTGCAGGATTGAAAAGAAGTAATGTATGCTGGTTTGTTATTTTGGAAAAGAGTAATGATTACTGTCTACTAGCCTTTGGCAAAAGTTCCCCGGCCTTGGACTACGAGGCATCACATTTAGTTTATTTGGCAAAAAATAGAAGGAATTTCCAAGGGTTTGAACCCGGCGGGTGCACTCCTATATAAAAAGTAATACTCGTCCTTTTTCAGGGTATTTGATGCAAGTATCCTGTCAGACATTATACTTTTAAGTTCATCCGTTTTAACTGAGATTCCAACGACTTAGTTAACCTTTTATTTTCACGGGTTTCCCAAGTGCTGGAAGCATAGCGCGTGTTCTCCTACATGAAAAGCGGCAGTCATCCTTGTTTCTAAACCCACTGAGAAAAGTGTACAAATTTGTGTCAGTTCTGAGATCTAGCATTTTCAAAAAGTAGTAGTTTTTTGTAAATAGGAAGTTTTGAAAAGTGACCTCTATGAAAAACATATTCGAAGAAACCTGCTTGGCTGACGGCATATTACTTGCACAAGACATATCAACTTTAAAAGAGTTTTCATTAAAAGTTAAATAGAGTCAGTGAAAAGAAGTCAATTCAAAAGTACAATATACAGGGGTGTACCCGCCGGGACATGAAGCTTCCAAAAACTCCATTTTGTCACAATAAATATCTGTACAAGATTAAAAACTTCAATATGTACAAATGTAAAAAGTATAAGATGTATATATCCTATTCTAGTTTGCCCTATCTGAAAAAATGGATCAAGATAAAAAAGGCAAGAAAGGGAACAAAAGTGAAAATAAATGTTAGCAGTTTAAAAGTGACAAATTTCAAAATAATCTGTTTTCATTGGTAAACTATTAAAAATTAAAAAATGTTTCTTCAAAAAAAATTATTTTGCTTCACTTTTACACCTGTTTTAGTTGGCATATTATTATTATTTCAGTTTGCCTTTTGATGACTAGACATTTTAAAGCAACTGGCAAAAATGAAACTTGTCGATATTCAAAAAATGCAGACGTTTGAACTGTGAATCCTGTGATACCTTTTAAACTTTAGTTTCTGGTTGCAGTTTTAGCTCCGTCATGAATGATGGGAATTGATCTGTTAGGATTTCGTATGCACAACATTTACAAAATCAGAATACGTAAAAATTAGGAGCATCACCGGACTGAAGATCTTCTTTGCTGTGTGGATGTTCAGGTGACTTCTAATGTTCTTTAAATACCTCAGACTACTGGCAGTACGTCTAATGGATTGATCGAAATTGTAACTAGAGTGGGAGTACAATCCAGCATGTTTTCGCGATACGCTTGATCAGTGACGAAATAAATTAGTGTACTATCATGAGATATTAGGATCTTGTCGCTGATTTGACTTGCTTCGTGCCTAAAAAAACTACTTTTCAGCATACGGTTTTTTCAAGGTAGAAAGCCTTGCAGTTTGCGTAGCTTGTCAGGTTGGCACCATTAGACTACAAGGTCATTAATTAAAACGATTAAAAACAATGGCTCAAAGGTGGAGCTTTGAGGTACACCACCAAATTGTTTCTGGCTACAAGATTGCCTTTTCGACTTAAATATTTGAATCGTTCTTTTTAAAAAGGCAAACGGTTACTTAACTGTAGTTATCTGTTTCTTACACTGCAGGCTAGACGTTTATAGAAGAGCACCCAGGGTCCGGTAGTATTGAATGTATTTGACGGGTCTGGATATACTACTATAAGGACAATGTTACCTTAGCCATTTTCTCTTCTCTTATCGTCACAGAGGGTTTCAGTGACCTTCGTAGACTGGCTTGATCTAAAACTGCATATTGAAAGATATGATATTGAAAGTAAACAACTGAAAGGAATTAAAGATATGGTTGCTGGTTAAGAAGGTACCAACTGTAGCTCAAGTGGTAGAACATGTAGCGATGCTTGGTATTGGCGACGTTTCATACCAAATTCGATGGAAACATATTTTTCATTCTGCTGTCAATGTAATTGATTGTTAAAGTGCACGATTTGCTACTGTATATTTGACAGGCCAGGTAAAAACCATTAATAGCATTGATTTCTGCTCTAAAGCCAAAATGGCATTTTTGAGGTAGTCAGAGTTATCTTTTAGAATGTATTGGAGGTTGGCTTTAGCTTGTTTCACCTTGTTGGTACACAGTCTTCTTCGTCACTTGTAATAAACCAAGGTATTTTGTTTTTCTTGCTTTTCGTAACATTTCATCTCGATCGTTGAGCAACTTCTAGATGTCTCGGAAGAACCAGGGGGGGGGGGGGCTTTCCCTTTCAACCACTTATCTATTATCGGTGCGTGGTTGTATACCTTAAAGTTTTACATCTTAAAGTCTCCTTGCAAACAAAGCAAAAATACTAGAGAGCATCACATACTCTCTGACAGGATTTCGCCCAATTTCAGATATTTAGTCGGTAATAAGTACATTGGCCAAGACGAATGCGTAATTAAAACAGAAAACTTTACTTTTACGGGGCCCTGAATTTTTAGAGGTGCCTGTGATAATGGATACCATGCAAACCAAAATGTCTATCCCACAAAAATGCAAGGCCAAAGAGCTTTTTGTGCGACATTTTCGTCTTCAGTAATTTACATAGAATAAGGGAGAATAATGGGGCTCAGCAACCCGGGGATTAATATTGTCTCGTCAAAAAAACCCTAAACATCACAACGATACTGCTTTAGCTTTCTGCATGGCATTATCAAAAATAATGTCATGTAGAAAGTAATACAATTAATACAAAATTAAAAATTTTGGAAATAAACTGGGGTTACAATATCGGATGGGCTTACCATCTAAACTTCGATTTTTCCTTCTGTGATGATATTTAACTTTATTGGCTTTAATGAACCTATAAACAGTGAGGCACAGTTCTACTTATAACATTTGCATGGATTGGTAAGCCAGGTACAAATTACTTGAAACTTTGAACAAGCAGACTGGTTTCTAGATTTTTGCCCATGTGATAGCTTGTACCTGACACCTCAATACAGAGGTGTCAGGTACAAGCTGTTATTCTCTTATTATCCGGAACGTATGCGTATTTGGGGGCAAATTCAAACACTTTTTACAAACATGGAAGGAATTCTAAAACAGCTACAAACTTGACCCTCTTTACTTTATTATCATTTCTGTTATACGTACAAGAACTAGTAAACAAAATTTCTAGTTTAAATAGTTTCATACTAAGCTAATTTTCATTTTCCATTAAAAATTTTTACAAACTGGTGGAATATCCATTAAATAAAACGGGTCTTCACTACCACCTTAATCGATACAGCAACTGCAAAAAAGAGTATGCCAGTGAACAGGCATTTAACGGCGTACTGCTAGTCCTACGTCTTATGCAGGTTTTCTTTACAGACCATAATATTTTCCTTTATGGCCACTGATGCCATTCCACTCCAAGAATTATCTTTAAATACATGTAAAAACTCTTCGCTTTTATCAATTTATAACATTCATTCAAAAATTGACCATTATAAAGTTTAAATATTTCTATTTCAAGTAGTTACGACTCCCTTACGGGAATACACAAGGGTATTTTTCCAAACACCATTTCAACGGGCAGGTACTGGAATCACATGTTGTACACATCTATAAATCTGAAGAAACAATAGCTTCTTCTCGTACGTACTTATCTTTATCTTATCTTAAAAAGGTGTAGTTCTAGGCTGGCAGTATTAAATGATCCATTTGGTTAAAAGCACATCATAAAACACATACAAAGTCAGGAGTCACTCTAGCTGTATTGCAGCCTCCAAACTTGTCTTTGTATTCTGTCAATAAAATCTGTTCTGGAAAAAAAATTAACTTTCCTTTTTTGTCTAATATCTACTCTGTGCCAAACACTATTGCAATGAAAGATTATCAGCCCTGTAAGTTTATGCTTTTGGATCGGAGACAGAATTCTGAGAAATTTTCTCCATACTTGGTAGAACTAATATCAATCCCACATGTATTAAAATCATGACAGAAGCCATTGAAATAAAACAGATTACCCAAGGTGCCACGGCTTTTCTTAAAACAGGTAAGCACTTCGGCTTTGTCCTATCAACAACCGAGGAGCAAATAATATTTAACAAGTGTTCATTCGCAAAAGTTCCAGTTGGCTGTGTGGTGTTTGCTTTAGTCTGGCTGTTATTTAAGGAAATAGGCACATCAATGCAACAGGAATATTTGACGATTATATCATGAACGAGGTCGTATCTGGCAGAGTCATTTTGATAAGTACTAACTAATAAATGAAAACGAGAACGTCCGTTGTCAAAAAATGTGGCTAAATAGTTTGATGACATAAGAACTTCAGTGATTTCTGTTATCAAATTGGCAAGTAATATACATTGAATAACGACTGTACATAAATGAAATCTCTTTACCGAAGAGCTTTTCCGGCTTAACCTTTTCAAAATAAAAACTAAAAACACACAACCAATGAGCACCATTATTAAGTTAATGCAAGCCAGCTGCAGGAACGGTTCAAAGGTACCATTTATAAGTCCAATTGAAGAATACTTCGATATTAATATTATACAAACCAATAAATGTATACAACTGAGAAGGGTAGAGCTTTGAAGACAATACCGCGCTGCTTTCTTCGATCTCTTTTGTAAGGCGGTCACTGTAGCCTCGTCTTCAGTCCCACAGCACTGGCGTTTTTGATTACCAGAGCTTTCCAAGCATGAACAAGTATTTGGCCCAGTTATGACGCATCCGCGTTGTGCAATGAAAAAAATACTTGTTCCTGAATTGTTTGCACATGGAAGGTGGTTAATACTTTCTAAAGAGCATGTACTATGACCTTTACATCCTAAATATGGGCGCATTTTCTTCAAGCATTTATTTTCACTCTGTCCAGCAGATCGAAAAGCAATGATCACATCAGAAAGCAAAACTGGCGCAAATGTTCTTGAAAGAGTGCTCGGGTCCACGCCATGCGAATTCAAAACATTTCCCTACAACAACAATAAAACATCTTAATCACGTCAAAGTCACCAAAAATTCAACTTCATATTTAGAAGTAAATCTGTTGTTATACTGTATATCATATAGATTATAAGGTCAGTTTAATCATATCTCAAATCCGTTTAGCGAGGCTTTAATAAGCGTTATTGCTTGCTATACGGACAAGTAAATAACAAAACAAATACAACTATTTTACATTGTGTAGTCGTATGGGCCAGCATCTGAACACCACATCGCGACAAGTGAGAGTCCTTATCTTACTTTCCTCCAAAGTAATCTACGATGCATCAAGCATTGTTATTGGTTTTCTCGTAATCTATCTTCATCTGTCTCAATCTTCCGTGCTCACTTACTTGCGCTTATTGTTGAAAATAAAATAACAATTTCAGAAACAATATCTCTGTCTTGCCTTCCCCATGTACTTTATGGCACTATGGGCAGAAAATTGTACCTTGCAAAGGCAGTTTCCTGAGTGCTCTGATTTCATGTCATGCTTAAATCCAAAAAATAAAATTCCTAATTTAAGGATAAAATCGTTACTAGGTAAGTCGCTAAACAGTTTACCATAAAAACCTAGCAAATTGAAGTAAATAAAAGCAGAAGACCCTCTATCTGCCTTTCATCATCTTCGATCAGAATTACATCGAGTTTTTACTTGATAGAAAAATGTTCAGTAGCCTCAATTGGAATCCGTTTAAAAAGAATATTTTCACTTTTTTCTAGAAATGGTCCAAGGAATAAAATTAAGCAATGGAATCTATATTTCATGGTTATAAGGTGATATGATCTTAATGATTGAGGCACATCAGGTCAGTGTCAATAAATTTATCTGGTTATCGTCAAATATTAACAGCAGACACAAAAAACTTGATATTTCGAATCGTTAAGAATCTGGGGATTAATGTTAAATCAAAATTATAGTATCAACTACGTGACTACTAGATAGTCAATAACAACCAATCCTCTATACACAAAAGTATGCAAGTAACTGTCGTCCGTCTCCATTACATTGTCTCGGCAATATTTGACAAATATGCTCTGCTTTCCTTGTTCGAGTTTTTTCAAAAAACAGATAAAACCTGTATGTTCAAAGTTTTAGTTGCTGACCAAAAAGCGAACAATAATTAAGTCAATGAACCTACCGTCGCTGTCCAGGCTGATTGGTTGACAAACTATAATTTGTAATAAACATTTGCTGTTGGGATATCAGTTTAAGATATTCAGTAAAGGAAGTATTAAACACAAAGACCTTGTTATTTCAAGTCAACAAGTAAATTTGGTGTTTCCCTTTTGAAAGATACATTTCATACAGTAGATTTAAACTTCAGGTAGTAAATTCTAATAAAAAATACACACAGCAAGAAAAATAATCGATGACACGTCCCAATGGTTGACATTTTTGTATCGAGAAAAAGCTTTCAAAATACCAAAAGAACTATTGTTTAAAATGGGAAAGTTGACACCTTTGCGAACAAAGAGAAATAAATTGGGATGAAAAATAACAGCTTACCACTTCTTTGCTGATATAAAGGCAAAATGTTTTCGAACATCTGTAACACAAGAGAACGTCATCTTTCAAGCGAAATTCACCATAATTACTTTGGCATCCAACGCAAATATTTTGCTCACTCAAATAAAAACGAACTGCAAGCAGTCGCCATTTTTGATCCAGGCTATTGCTTGCTTCCAGTGCCTTGTCATATGAAAATTTTGAGTCCTTTCCAGTCTTCCATCCAACACAGATAGGCGTAGGAGTATGCTCCAACAACTGATGGCGTTTACAAAACTGTTTCCAAACGTTTGCAACAAGTTTGGCCATCCCACGGCTACTTCGTTCGATAGCAAGTAAAGAGACTGGGTCCTGGTAAAGTAGGATTTCCTCCATTAGCTCTAATGGCAAAACGCTCAGTATACCAATACTGCCACATTGGCACCCATTCCTCCGGCACAAACATTCTGGAGGGCAGATCCCGCCAGTAATCACATTTGCCATAATGCCACCTGCGACAGCCAACAAGAAAAGGAAGATATTTATCAGTATGACAATAATATTTGCCAGTTAAATATAGTTTTACTTATCAATTCAGTACAACTCACAAGTGACGTGTCGTGGAGTGAATGGGTTTCGCTCAGATGAGAAGTATCTCTCATGGTCCAGTCATAAATCATAAGCTCTATGGTGTAAAAACTGTATTAAACTACTATATTCGTTGCAATTATTACTACTACTACTACTATTATTATTATTATCATCATCATTATTATTACTATTATTGATATTACCATGATAATTCCATTACTACTTCCAATAAATATATTTTCCTGTACAAATTCCAAGAGTACCGATGATGGTAACTTAAATTATAAGTGTGTTAGGTGCTTCGGGGCCAGCGTATAACAATAACTTGTTTGCGTATCTATGAAAACGTATGTACACTCCCTTACCAGAACAACCATAAACAGACCATCACTCGTACTTCTTTCTCACCTTCCCAATTACTCCGCGCCATTCCTACTGGACACTAGTCATTATACAATTCAAAGTTAATCAATAAAGGTTGGAAAATATGTTGTATCGCATTGGTTTCACGGGCACTTGATGTGCCAACTAAGGAAGCCGAGCTTGCCTTCTACTAATACACAGAATACAAATATGCAAGCACATATCCACCCATACACAAATACATATGTATATAAGTTAATAAAAAAGATAACGAATAATACACTAATACCGTATTTCTTTGAATGCGGGTTTGGGAAATCTATTTAGTGTTCAAAGTTGAAAGAGGGGAAGTCATTCAAGGCACAATCACTTTCAGAAGACCGGTCAAAAAAATTTAAGAAATAGAAATTTATAACCATTTTCTCGAATGAATAAAAAGTACAGTTAAATCCTGAGAAACCAAATATGTGTAAATTTCATTACGAAAACTACAAAGTTTAATTAATTGTACAGAAATTCTACTATTTTTGCATCAGTACCCGCCTTAAAACTAACATTTTTCAAGAGTTTCCACCTTCGAAAAAAAATTGATGTGCTGATTTGTTTCAATATGGTGTGAAAATATATGGAAATTCACACGTGTATTAGACTGCTACTGAGACACAAGTTACACAAATACATATATGTACACAAATAAACACAAGTGCCAAAAGGCGAAAACTACCAATCCAGACCTTTGCTTGCCTAGGCTACCTGTCTAGGCTACGTGTTAGGTGTACTTTAACTAAAGTCTAAATATCCTACGCACAAAAGCACATTCTCAGATGCATATAAATGAGAACCTGCGTGCATGCAAGTAGATTACACTCTTGACATTCCATAACATGAGGGCATGGAAAAAAAACTGGCTTACCTACCCTACATTACTATTCACCAAGCAAATTTTTAATAATCTAGAATTCTTTCCCACTAGTTTCATCCAGGATCACTATCTACTTACATTATGACCATATTTTTCGAAAAAATCCAATATCAAATAGCTGCGATGCTACCAACCAGCTTCTTAAAGTATTTAATTCCAATGATCCCATGATCAGGTTCATTTCGCATGGAATCAACTTATTCAAGCGTGCTACTTTGCTATCTGCACCCAAGCATCTAATACTTATCTTGCTCCTGGAGCATGGCTTTTCAAATTCATCGGGTGAAGTGACGCACTCTTTTTCTGGACAAAACAAAATGTAACTTTTCATGGGATAAAAATGATGATGTCCATGTAGGTGGAGCTAGAGCAGAGGGAGTTGACGTATTGATATGGTACATCATCATACTACACACACACTAGAAAAAAGAATATTGCACATTTGTCCAGCCTTAATAATTCTTGAACAATCATGCAAGTTTTATAAGGATGCATTGATGTCACACTTATTGAAGAAACACCGGAGTCAAGCTTAATATCTACCCAGACATAAATAACCCATTGACAGACGGTCGGAAGGGGGGTCCGCTGCAGGTTGCAGGTATGGAGATTTCTTATTACCCAATTATCCGACTGTTCCACAGCACTTAAAACTGATCTTTAAATGGCTTATTGCGACTTATGTCTAGTGACTAAATCACGCTTGTTCGGCCGCTTGGAATTAAAGTCATCTGTATTCTCCTTCTTCAACTTTTGCTTCACATCTGTGAGGCACCAGCTAAAAGAACTAAGAACCAAGAAAGTTCTGGTCTTCATTAAGTTACCAGCCGTACGCGCTATATATATATGTCCATATTTTCATGCCACCATCATCCATCCATCCCTTTGAATATAACATAAATAGCAACGCTAAAAGGGAACTTTTCATTAAAATAGTTATTGGCTACAGTTTTTTCTTACCTGTCAGACATGCAAGCACGTCAAATAAGACTGTTTTGAGGCCATAGTTCAATAGTAAACAGTTTTTTCCGCCGCCTTGTTTACTGTGTTTAAAAACAGCATGTCAAACCACTTTGGTGTCTAATTCAAGTTGGCAATGTGTACTGTGCACGTGGCGCCTTCAGCGTTTGATGACAAACCCCGGACATTTCTTCGTTTTCCTCCACAATATCGAACGGCAACGCTCGTTAGACTCTCACCTACTGCTTGTGAAACTTTTCTCTACGTGGGCTCTGATGCCGAGTGAATCAAGATTTTCCATTCTTCCTTGCCTTTCTTTTTGACTCTAGGACTATTTGGGTTCTTGTCACAACATGCCCAAAGTGGGGCTTCTCTTCAACCCAATTAACGAGATCATTTTCACCTTCAGGCAAGAAACAGTTGTCCAGTCTTTGCACTTGGACCCTGACAGGCTT
This sequence comes from Morbakka virulenta, assembly GCA_003991215.1. Lineage (NCBI taxonomy): Eukaryota > Metazoa > Cnidaria > Cubozoa > Carybdeida > Carukiidae > Morbakka > Morbakka virulenta. Next base: position 755,947 of record RDPX01000083.1, read on the forward strand.
TTGAATTTGTCATCATTTTTCCGCGTGTCTTACTAGCTTTTTATTGACTCCAACTTCATGTGATGGAGCTGGAATGTCAGTATTAAGAGCAAATCCCACCACATTTATCTTAAACTTCGCTTCATCTGTTATTTGTTTTCGCATTGTGATAAAAAAAACCCACCAACAATACCAAAGATAGTGTCTTTAAAGATTGGAGTGTAGTACTGAGTACAGCTTCAGATAAGAACAGAAAAAAATCCTTTAAATAAACCCGGGAAAAATAAATGTGACAAATGACAAGTTGTCATAGTATTTGCCAGCCAAAAGAATACAACGACAGATCTGCTCAAGAAATTTAATCTTACTTGTCAGAAAAGTTCAATTACGACGACCTTGTGTACAAGTGTCTTGCAAACTCTAACAAGCGTGAGCTTCTGCAATTTCACTGAAGACGAATACAAACTACAAGAAAATATCTTCTACTAGTTATGGTTCGAACAAGAAGGTTAAAAACTCAACGTCAATTTTTCGCCTGCAGTTTACGGGCTTAGAAACGCGACTTACACCAGAAGAAATACAATACTGTTGACGGGGTCGTTTTGTATACTGAATTGCCCAACGAAGAAATGAAAATCAGATTACTACATTATTGTAAAAAATATTTTACGGTAATATTAACTATTAGTTAATATCGTTTACCTTGCTTCCATTTTTTACTTTCCAAGCTATCGGACTCCAGATAGGTGGGAATACGCTAAAATGGTTCGATTTTCGGATTTGGAGTTTTTCCGGGCTCAAATTAGACAGCTCCAATTCTATAGAAAATGGTACCCTGAAACCACGAACTTCCCTTAAGTCAAAGCAAAGGTTGGTTTGAGTTAGCGGGAGTTCGAGTTATCCGGGACTTAAGTTAACGAGGCTAAACAGAAACACCAAAATCAGGGTAGGCATCTGTGTTTTAACAGCTCTGTACGATTCACATCCAAGCTTTAAAAGAATTATGTATATCTTTGTTTTTAAAAGTCCACCCGTTCAAAACACTACATTTTCCAACTGACGAAAACCATTCGACCGATTTTGTATATATTTACCATATATCATTTGACACAAGTTTGTATCTTTAATCTAAATATTTTATACGTTCTTTCTTAATGAAAAAGATACTGTAGTACCTTACAATATCTGTTTCATTATTTCATTTCATTGTGTATTGCTTCTTTGGGAACAAGAACTGGTACGAACCCTAAGAACTGCCCATAATTGATTCTGTATTCCCTGCGACATTAAAAAACCCAACAATTCAAGCATTCAATGTGGCTAACACTTCAAAATCAGATGTTTCTTTTTCTCCTATGTATCTACTCAGTAGTGAAAATTAATACATATTGAATAGTTGTGAAAGAAGTATTTGAATCAACAAATGCTAACTGGATTGATGTAGTTAATTTTAGGTTTCAATTACTGTCATTTAGTATGCGGAGATATTTATGTTGGTTAGAATTGTTTTGCCTTTGTTAGACCAAGCATGTTTTAGACGTAAATAAAATGGACAAAATCCTACACAGAGGCGGATTCAAAGAAGTAAATAAGTAGATGGTAATGCCAACCATAAGTAACGTTTCGAATCCATTTGATAGGACTAATATATAACAGTCGTTTCTGTACAATTCTAAATAGTCTCCTTTTACTGTACATTTTCAAGCCTCTGTGGATTATTTCATTGAAAATCCAGTTTGGACCATTTGGCTCAGGCCTATTGCATTAGCCAAACATTTTGGGAACACCTACTTATTGGTTCATATTTGTATCAATACAACACTTTTCTGTATAATAAATATCACTTTGTATGTTACAAATAAATTAAGTTCTGATAATTGGCCATTATGAGAGATTCAAATGTCACACACTGTGTTACATTCAACATGAAACGCAAAATCTCTTTATCAAATTACTATTAAGATTTGAATTTTACATTTTACCTCTCTGTCTTTACCTGTCTGTCTGTCTGTTTGTCTGTCTGTCTGTCTGTCTGTCTGTCTCTCTCTCTCTCTCTCTCTCTCTCTCTCTCTCTCTCTCTCTCTCTCTCTCTTACATCACTGATCACTGATATACAAATATAAAACCTTGATAGCAGTCACAAAAAATTAATCTTACTAGGCCTTCCTGGCGTCAGTTAAAAAGCAAACAACGACATTAATTATTGTACGACCCTTCGGACTGTGTTTTAATGAAATGGCTGCATATAAAGCTTTAACAATTGTATATTCAATGCCTAACTGAAAAATGTGAAAACGTTATTTAGCATGTCAGCATGAGTTTCCATGCTAAATGTGTAAAAGGGATAAAGGCGAAATCAAAACAAATTATACAACGGGTACCGAATAAAACACGGTTAACTAATTAAGTATTACTAAACTTTTTTCGTAAAACTTTCCTTTTCATCCAACGTGTCACAGGTAGGCAAAAACCTGTGCTATACTGGTAAAAAACAATGATACATGAAGAGCTGATAAATTTTGTGGGCTTTGAAGCAATCTGATGTAATAGTTGCGACCAAAGTCTTGACCAAAAGGAATATTTGCAGTTCCAAAACACTCTATTTAAACCTGAACATGTCGTAGAGAAATCCAGATATAAACAGATATGATGTAAATTTGGAACGAGGCTGTCAAGGAGCTCCTGACACTTGGGATAGGTGTTCTAGTTCTTAGGCACTCTGGACTGCGTGTCGGTAAATCCAACGCTAGACATAATGAACCTGGATATGTACTTAGGCAATGCTTTCCACAAATTTAACTGCCCATATATACTAAAAGTAATTTTCCAAGAGTAGCCTCCTGTACATCATTAGCTCCGTGTGAAGAACAAAAATATATCATTACGTCAAACCTGGAAGCATACAACCCTACACAGTTGTCCTATTGTGCATCCATCCAAGATAAATAACAAAATTATACGGTTGAAATTTGGAACACTAAAATAAATCGGTTTTAATCTAAGCTTCTTTCAAAGAATTTTTAGATGCCCGCATTTGCCTGGAGACCTTCTGCAGTGCTTAAAAATCTCGAAAATTTTTTTTCTCTGTTGCATAGGAAAATAAATTCAATTTATTCGACCTTTCCGGGCGATCTCTGATTTAAAGATAAAACAAAAACCAACATCAACAATACTTCCAGTTTCCATAAGTCATAATAGTCAACAAAAATCCAATGGGGCCAGAAAAATGTACATTCCTTTATTTACCGATCGTCTGGTAATGTTTTTAGATTTAATTTAGAAAAATTGGACCGTCGGTGTTAATGCGAATACAAGTCACTTCAAGTACTTGTAAAAATGAAAAAAAAGCAAAATAGCAAAGGTCATGACAAACGCTGACTAATACTTACCAAAAACTCTTTCAAGCGCCAAGAAACAACTACTGCCAATACACTTTGTGTTTTTTATTGGTTGATACCGACAACAAATAACAGACGAAATACCCATTACTACTTTTGGAAGGTAGTACACTAGATATGCAAAATCGTGTCAAATACTCTGTGAATCAAGTAAAAAAATACCAGCCGGCAGCACTTCACTATTTCCTCCACAATGTCAACTTTTTCAATCATGGAATAGAATACTGACAGAATCTGTCTGTTGACCATGCCAGTCTAATGTTGTGGTCCCATTTCATATGGTCCCATTTCACATGGGCGACTAAAACAAAGCCTTAACTCACACCTCTGTGTTAAGAATCAGGTGTAAGTGGCTTTTTAAGCTTTAAATTGGCAAAACAGAGGTTTAAAATACATGTAAATCAGCTTCTTAAATTGACTCTCTAGCCACCAGCAACCCCGAATTCACCCTTGAAAAAATATTTAGAAACAATAGAAAGCTTTCTCACCATGTTAAACAAAAAACGTGAGAAGCGGCACACTTTAATTCAACACAGCCCTTCATCTATTTTATTTTATATTCTTATGAAAACAACGAAAATCGTAATCTTTTCTAACGTCTTCCTCTTGTTTCTGATACCAGCCACAAATTATCTACCAGTTAGTTCTTTTTTTAAATAGCCACTCTCTTACACAATTACATAACTGTTCTCCAAAAGGAAATAAACCTTGGTTAACATCTTTGTTAACGTGAAGCTGCAATAACCATTAAATTAAAATTCCTTTGTTATCTTCCCCATCATAAACACAGTACCACTGGGAGAGCTGTGCAGGCTGCGTAGCACTGGCACAAAAGCAAAAGGGTCTGGAACTTTTGGTAGTGACATAGCATGAGATTTAAAAATTCCTTTGGATACGACTTAAATCTCCTATTTATTTTTTTAAAATGGCTCTTTGGCTTTAAAATAGCATGAAGAAGTAAAAGATAGTTCATTCATTTAGTGCCAAAATAACGGGAAATTCAAATTTTGGTAAAATCTGCTATAGTATATTATAAGTAAAGTTCAAATCCAATTTTGTGTCGGTACGTATTTACAAAATTTATTTCTTAGAAAATCCCTCAAAACGACGTCGATTGTTTGCTTTAAAACGAGTTACAACATTTTCGTAGAAATTTGCCTAATTTGTGAGCCACCCCATTATTTTTTACTTAACCTGCAAGAGAACCAAATGTTCCTTTCTTTTCCGCAGCGTGCGCGACTCTGACAGTACAAAACCTTTCCTCGCCTTGCTGAAAACTCGTTCGCAATAGACAATTGTTTTCTTGCCTTTTAAAGATCTTCCATGGCTGAACACCGCCAGTAAAAGTAGGTGTTTTCAAAAATGCCTTATACCCAGACTGGCAAGATCTGTTCTTCGAAGTAACTTTTGGGCATGGTCTTCCATCTCCTTTTAGCTTAAGACACTGCTCGTAACTTAAATGTTATTGAGCAGACAAAAGGGAGAAAACTTCCGAGACACCACATCATATGTTCCCAATATCAACTCCATCTCTCGCTCCGTATGGGTTGTTAAATTTGACTATTATATATACATATATATATATATATAAAATTCATTTTAGCACGTTATTCTTTCCCCAAATCCCTATCACTGGCCATCACATCCCAATCACATATACCGGGCTCAGTTCGGTATGTGTGATTGGCAACCTTTTACGGTAATGTTCCACATGCAAATTATCATTCTCTGATCATTTAATTGTCATCAGGTCAGATCTTTGTCCTTTACTGGCCAGGCAGGCCTCAAAATTATAAAATATAACACTCGTAGCACATCTCTTATAAATGTTTCCCTTTGTATGCTAGGAAGACTTTCTAAATGTGAGAAGTGCTAACAATCTCAATTGTGCCCAATGCGTTTTACTTCCTTCCACAAAAGCTTCCTATACACCTCCAGCACTAATTATATGAACTAAATAATACAACGTACCAGCCACTTATCATGACATTTGTTTCCTATCACAACTATGTCTTATTACCTGCAGGTTGGATGACAATTTCCAAATACTTTTTACAAGTAAGGCATTCTGCAGGCTTTCGGCTATCTCTTGACACTGATGGATGTCATAGGTTAGCCATTAATTTAAAACACTGCAATGGGCAGAATTATTGCTTAATTATTTCTAACAAACATAGTAAATGCTAAATCACTACCACTTAGAGTCCAATCAAAAAATACATAATGCTTGAGGGGTGAAGGTCCTGACAATTTTCATTACAAAATGTGTATCAAATTTGAGGGTGGATCAAAATAAAAATCGTTATGTAACACTAAAAAAACATGGACTTGGGGCCAAATTAAATGCCATCAACAGAGACCAGTCACATTAAATGGAATCAAATTTTTTAGCCCTGTGTTGTAAAGGCGATATGACATCTGGGACCAAATTGGCAAGATATCTGCCAATTTAGTATTGCAGAATTTAGAATTAACCTAATATGCCAGGAATATGGAAGTTATGAGAAGCATCCATTTTGAGAGCTCGATGCTTTTAAGTGGGTCACACACATAAAGTGCTTGCAGTGTGGAGGGCTTATGTCTAAAAGATAGCACTTGCCATTACTGGGTTTTTTTTGCTGTAAGTGTAATACATGTGTGCAGCCACGTTAAGTGAAGCTTCATTCAACTGAGAACAGTAAAGGAATTAAATTACAGTTTTGCACCATACACGCATTCTTTGGTCCTTTCATTTGGTGTTTCCTGTGTGAGCTACAGCTGGCTGTTTCAGTATGGACAGAATTTTCTGTTGCTACAGAATTATTGAGGTCTTCTGAAAGGTGCAGGTAAACCCAGCATATGTAATTCAAGAAATGTATAAAACCAAACAAATGGACTTGTTTCTAGATCTTTTTGACTGTTACAATACCATTTTATTCATCATAAACCAATTTTTAAGGAAATCACATGCATTTTTTTCAAGTTTTATTAAAAATGTAAATCACAAATAACAGTATTTTATTTTTTATGATCCTAAAACGAGGAAATACAGACGGAATTCAGTCATAAAATAGCAGAGTAGTTACAGTACAAACAACAGAGTTAGAAATGAGAGAGACAGGCAGACACACACACATATATGACAAGGTCACTCAGTTCAGCTTGAGAAAACTTATGGGGTTCAAAGTTACTGTCATCTGGTACATAAAAGTCTTTGTCAGCACTAGTGGGGAATTCAGGATCATTGTGTGAAGCCTCAATATCATCATCTTGTGTAACTAAGATTGACAGACTTCCACTGTGAGGGGCAGGTCACATTGAATTCAAGCTTGAAACACGACTTTGTGCTTGTTCTTCTTCGAATATCCTGTGACATTTTTTTCCAAAATAACAGTCAGTCAAATGGTCTTTTGGCTCCCTCCAAATCATGGGAATGGTAAAGGCATGGATTTCTTCCCCTTTTGTACCAGTCACATAACCTACTTGAGCAAGCTACGCAGAAAATGTGTTGCACTTACGGTTCTGTTGTCTAACTAACTGATGCATCCAGTCATTTTTGATACTGGCTCAAATCAATGGCTATTGTTTTTTAATTAAGCTCTTGTCCTGATCTCCCAGTGGACAGCTGAAGTGTAGCTTGTACGTTTCTTGATCTCAGGTGTTATTGTATGCCTCTGGGCTTTCAGAGTGTTATGATAATTATTATCAGTATTATGTCAATTGTATTAATTTTTCTTTTTCCTTAAGGGCATTTTCTTTTCTTTATAAGTGATTCATGTTTTATGAAGATTAAAGTCTAAAGTCAAGGCCAGTTTACTCGTCTTTTATGTTCACTATAATTTAATCTTCATAAAGAAAATGGATTGTCTCCTGCAACCTCAAAAGTTCGACATTGACCCCACTCACACTGATGCTTCTGAATGCTGGACTTTCACAAAACATTTGAGAACTTTGTTGGAGTTATACAGCGAGAAGCAGGGGCTGATCTCGATGCACTCAAACTCAAAACACTAATAAACTATATCTCAGCTGAGGTGTATGATCTAATTGCTGAAGCAGCTACATATGATAAAGCCATAAACATTCTAACTGCCTCTTATGTCAAACCAAAAAACGAGGTATTTGCTCATCATCTCCTTGCAACTAGGCATCAGGAATTGAGTTAAAGTCTTGACAGCTACATGTAAGTGCTAAAATCTATAAGCAAGTACTGTAATTTCAAGGCTGTAGGTGCAGAACAAAACTGTAATGACTATATTTGTAATGCCTTCATTGATGGACTACAGTAAAACCACATTCACCAGTGGCTGCTTGAAAATGCTACACTAACACTGCAGAGAACATATGACCAAGTAAGAGCGCTTGAAAGTGCTTTGAAACAGAGCTAAGCATATCAAACACATCCTTTTACAATGAATGCAGTTGCCAGCAAAACATCAATGCTCGAACAAGAAAGGATGTCACCACCCTCTACTGACCCTAGTTCGAGCTGTAATAGTAGTCAAGCTGCCAGGTCAGCAAGGAATATTACATGTTACCTTTGTGGAAATCCAAGACATGCAAGAAGTAAATGTCCCACCAGAGAAACCAAGTGTCACAACTGTCAAAAGAAGGGGCAATTCTCCAAGGTGTGCAGGTCAACACCAAGCAAAACTTTAAATGCCCTTATGTCCACACTAGCATCCATCACTGGTTCTCCTGTCCCGACTGTCTAAAGAGTGCCCTTGTAAAGTGTGAAGTGAACAATCACAAAACTGTAGTTCTGCTGGCCAATGGAAGCTCCGATAGCCATATAGATCTACAACTAGCCAAAAGGTTGCACTCACAAGTTTTGCCATGCAACAGTGAGATCAAAGGAGAGGAAGATGGCAACCTTCTTGTGGTCTCTCCTGTGAGTAGCAGCTACACTGTGAAACCAATTGCTATCAGGATTGCGAACTGATCATCGCATTTGATAGGGTGGTAAAAGGATAACCCCTCGGCCCACTGCAAAAGTATCTAACCCTCGTGAAACAAAATCTACAGTTCATCATCCAAGAAAACAACCAAAACAATGGGAATTTGGTATTGGCACATGGAATGTTCGAGGCCTCACTGCTTACGCTAAACAAGAGTCACTAATTAAAGATTGCAACCAATACAACATTGACATCCTCTGCATACAAGAAACAAAAACAAAAGAACATTTTGAAAAATCCACACCAGCAGGATATAAAATCATCCTTTTGGAACAAAAAGAAGCCACTTTTCGCGGCATGGGCTTTATAATAGGCCCCAGACTATCGAGCTGTGGGTATGAATACAAATACATAAGCGACAGAGTATGCTTTCTAGATATTAGCATACCCACTCGGAAAGGTACTCCTCTCAAAACAAGAGTAGTAAACGTATACGGTCCAACTAGCGAACGTGCATCAGCATCACCGGCTATGCTCGAAAAATTCTACTTGGAATTAACATCAGCCATCAAGATACCATCGAGATGGAAACTATTCGTTTGTGGTGATTTCAATTCCAAGCTAGGAAAGTTAACACCGAATGATATCACTGCTGGTTTACAAACCTGTATGGGATCATACAGTATAGGCAAACGTAACACAAATGGAGAAGCTCTCGTAAATTTTCTCACAAACAATGAGCTATTTGCTACCAACACAGCCTTTAAACATCCCAGTAGGCACAGAACCACTTGGATATGCCACATCGCTGATAAAAACCGTGAGACAGGCTCTAAAGCCACTAAACCGGTCTTCAATCAAATTGATTATATCCTATGCCAAAAGTCAGCAACCGCAATCATACAAAATTCTCGATCATACGGAGGTACAGATACCAATTCGGATCACAAACTAGTAGTTTCCAGGATAAGAATCAATCAACTTCATCTGGTCCATAAGCAACGACCAAAGAAACCCGCCAATGAAAAAATCAACATAGAAAACATACGCAGAAACACCGATATCAAATACAATTACCAAAGGCTCTTGCAAATTAATTTGGATCAACAAACTACAGATCCCAATCCCAACAAAGCTCTCTCAAATCTGCTCACATGTATAAAAACCTCTGCAAAAGAAGCAGCTGGCACTGTCAAATACAGCAAAAAATCTAAAACACTCGATCCGACTGTTGTTGAATTATCGGAACAACAAAAATCGCTCCGCCTAAAAATTTACCAAAAAGGTGTTAGTAGAGATACCACTGAGCTCCGCAAGAAACGCAACGATATCTTGCGCCAAATCAACAAACGACTGAAAAACATTGCCATAGAAGAAGCAGACAGCCTGGCAGATGAAATCGCATCTACTGATGACAGTCGTAGAATGTTCAAAGCCGCAAAGAAACTTCGTACCATGAAACCGACACCAGCCATCATCGTCCAGAATGAAGAAGGCAACTTCATGGGCTCAGATACAAACAAAGCACAAATAATAAAAGAATGGTTTCAACGACAATTCACTGATGATACTGACATCCCACTAGAACCATTTGAGGGAAATCCAAGACCACTCAATAAACCGATCACTGTAGCAGAAATAGATATTGCCATCAAATACCTCCAGAATGATAGAGCAGCCGGTCCCGATGACATGAACAATGAGCTATTTAAGTACGGTAAAGAAGTCGTTGCCGCCCCACTTGCCAATATATTCAACTCAGCCTTTGCTCAACATACACCGATTGATTCGCTAAAGGAAGGCATCTTGATAACCATACCAAAGCCAAAAAAACCTCAAGGCCCCCCTGCAAACCTCCGTCCGATCACACTACTGAACAGCACAAGAAAAATTTTATCCACCATTACTCTGAATAGAATAAGGGATAAAGTAGACAAATATACAGGATTACATCAAAGCGGATTCAAAAGAGGTAGAAGCTGTGCCGACATCGTCTGGGCACAACGCATGTTAACATCCGTCGTTCTTGCTAGAAAATGGGACTTCCACAAGATGGGTATCGATATGTCAAAAGCCTTTGATACCATCAAACGCAAACGTATACTCGAGATTCTTATACACGCAGGATGCAATGAAGACGAACTAAGACTTGTGCGTATACTACTATCAGGAACATCTCTTCGTGTTCGAATAAAAAACGCACTCTCCGATTCATTTGAAACCTCCATAGGATCACCTCAAGGAGATGGTTTATCACCAGTATTATTCACATGTTATCTCTCACACGCTCTAAGAAAAATAAGAAATAACTCCATCAGACCAAATCCTCTCGTTTCTTGCCTTGGTATGCCACTGGAAATGGAATATGCAGACGATATCGACTTTTTAGATGAAGAAAAAGAACCTCTGGAAAAATTACAAAAAATTGCTGCAGAAAAACTTAAAGAAGAAAATCTATTTATGAACGAAAGTAAAACTGAGTTTACACACATATATCTTGCCGAAATATCTGAAACTGATCCAGAAGGAACACCTATCCGAGGCTGCGAAAACTGGCGTAAGTGTAAAACGTTAGGGTCCCTGCTATGTAGTTCAGCAGACATCTCTGCCAGATGCATCCAAGGCAACATAGCATTTAAATTATTATCAAAAATCTGGTCTCGCCGCAATAAAATTCCGCTCAAAACCAGACTCAAACTTTATAACGCGTACTGCCTCTCCATCATGCTATATAATTGCGACAGTTGGGCTACCAACAAAGCTATGATGAATAAAATAGATATATGCCACCGTAAACACTTGCGAACGATAACAGGTCACCTATGGCCCAAAAGCGTAATCAGTAATAAAGAACTGTATAAAATCTGCCAAACGGATCCTATATCTACACTAGTAGCAAAGCGAAGATGGTCTATGCTAGGTCATGTCCTACGCATGGACATCAACACCCCCACCCAGAAAGCCCTTGAATTCGCCATATCAGGAGCAACAATGTATAAAGCCAGAATAGGACACCACTCTACAAATCTTCTCAGCACCATCCGTGAAGACATCAAAAACTCCGGACTTGGCCAACTCCGTACCAGAAAACAGCTCCAGAGCCTAAGGGAAAAAGCAAGAGAGAAGAAGAACTGGAAACGTTTCAACGAAGGTCTGATTGCATCTATGGGGTGTCCTCGACTACCAAAGAAGCAGAACACAGAGGATAAGTAAGTAAGTAAGTGAGGTCAAAATGGTTGACAGCTCCCTGTGTTCAAAAACTGAAGGAGTATGCCATGTCACAATAGGCTTCCTAAGAAAAGAGTATAATCAATTGAAGCTGTTCATGATGAAATCAGTGTATTCCTAGGTCAGGATTTTTTCGCTCTACACCCCAGCTTAGAAATAGTGTTCGGCGAATCAAAACCACCTCTTGGACTGAATGCTTTAGTACCTGCTGCAGTCAAAGAGCCCTACTTGTTCAAGCACCTTACTTTGGATTGTCATCCAGTTGCAGCCAAATCAAGAAGGTATTCCAGAAAAAGATTACAAATTTATCTGTGAGGAAGTAAGGAAACCTCTTGATGAAAAAGTGACAGAGACAAGTGACTCACCCTGGTGAGCATAAGTCTTGGTCACTAATGGTGAAAGGCACAAGAAGAGGATGGTTGTTGATTATTCACAAACCATAAACCACTTTACACAACTTGATGCATACCCCCTTCCACATATTGATGAGATGGTCAAGAATATTGCAAAATTCAGCATCTTTACAACACTGGAATTAAAACGTGTGTATCACCAGGTACCCATTCGTGAAGCAGAAAGACAGTTCACAGGCTTTGAAGATAAGAGACTGTATCAATTTACTTGCATCCCTTTTGGGGTGACCAATGGTGTTGCTGCATTCCAGCATATGACCAATGAGGTCATCTCTGAAAACAAATTAAACATTTATCTTGATAATGTCACCAAATGCAGAATGAATCAAGTAGACCACGATGAGAATCTGCAGAAATTCCTCAAAGTGGCTAAGAAACTCAACCTAGAATTGAATGAAACAAAAAGTGTAGACTCCACAAAAACTCTAAATCTACTGGGCTACACTGTGTCCTATGGTTGCATCAAACCAGACCATGAAAGACCCAAGCCATTACTTAAAATGCCTCTGCCACAAACAAACAAAAAAGAGCTTGAAAGGGTGTTGGGACTATTTTCATATCATGCATACTGGATACAAAGCTACCCTTCAAAGATACACCCACTCATTTCTGCTACATAATTCCCACTGGATAAAGATGCTGAGAAAGTGTTTGAAACTTTGAAATCTGACATTTCTTCAGGTGTGGTTGTAATGATAGAAAAAGGAGTCCTACTAGTGGTAGAAACAGATGCTTCTGAATATGCCATTGCTGTCACCTTAGATCAAAATGGCAGACCAGCAGCCTTCTTCGCCTGTACCCTCAATGCCTCTGATAGAAAGCATCCTGTGGTTGAGAAAGAAGCATATGCTATAATTCAAACCCAATGAAAGTGGAACCATTTTTTGTTGGGTACACATTTCCAACTTGTTACCGACCAGAAATCTGTAAGTTTCATATTTGACAAGCAGAACCGGGGAAAAATAAAAAACGAAAAAATCCAGTACTGGTGCATTGAGATTGCAAGCTACTCCTATGATATAATCTACAGCTCTGGGGGGGGGGGATGTGGCTCCTGATGCTTTGTCATGTGTACAGAAACCCACAATTCCAGGTGATGGGAATGCTCTGAAAAAACTGCATGATTCTCTATGCCACCCTGGAGTCACCCAAATGACTCACTTCATTAAATGCCATAACCTGCCATTTTCTATTGAAGAAATTTGCAGGATGGGTGGGTCGTGCAGAGTATGTGCTGAACTGAAGCCTAAGTCCCAGAAATATGAAGGGAAGCTGGTAAAAGCACCTCAACCACTCAAAAGACTCAATATGCTCTTTAAAAGTCCTGTGCCCTCAAGTACCAAAAACCAGTATCCTTTGGTGATAATCGATGAGTTCTCCCAGTTCCCATGGGCTTATCCCTGTTCACAAATTGACACAGAGACTGTCATTAAATGTCTAACATCTCTCTTCTCCATCTTCTGAATGCCAGCCTACATCTACTCTGACCAAGGAACAGCATTCATGTCCTTGGCACTGAGAGACTTTCACCACAGTTGGGGAACAGCAACAAGCCATACTACCACACACAATCCCCAGGGCAAAGGGCAGACCAAATGTTACAATGGCGTATCATGAAAAATTATCAAACTGTCACTAAAGTCTCACAGTCTTCCTGTATCTGCTAGGAACTTATGCTTCCTGATGCCCTTCACTCTCTGAGATGACTCTTGTATATGGCAATGAATGCCACTCTGCATGAAAGAATGTTCCTACAACAGCAAAGATCAGCATGTGACTGTTCCATTCCAACTTAGCTGAGCACACCCAGAAAAGTGTTCATGCCACAAAATGTGAGAGCCAACAAATATGAACCTCTCATTGAAGAAGTAGATTTTCTGGAACCAGCTAATCCAGCCTGTGCTCATGTCAGGCTCCTGGCAGTCAGGGGCAACAGTTTTTGTGAGACACCTGGCTCCAAGGGGAAATTCAATCATGAACCCTCCCATGTAAGTGAAAATGCATATATAGCAGGGAATGCACCCCAATTGCTGAACCTGAGAAACAGACAGAGTTACCAATGGATGCCAAACTAAATGTAACACCTCCGCCAGTCCTTTCCCTACCTCAGCACACTTGCTCAGGCAAAAAATACTAAATCTCTTCCTGTTTAGAGACATATATAATTATATATTCCAGCTGTAAATCTGAGACAAATATAATAATAAACTTTCCAATAATACAGTGACGCTATCCCTTTTATATATATGCTACTTTTCAAAAATAGTGAGAAAAAATGTTATGATAGTTATTTTCAGTATTATGTCAATTGTATTAATCTTCCTTTTTCTTTGAGGGCATTTTCTTTTCTTTACAGGTGTATCATGTTTTATGAAGATTAAAGCCCAAAGTCAAGGCCAGTCTACTCGTGTTTTATGTTCACTACATGGGGTAAATTCTCCACAGGCAAAGCAAAATATATCAGGATAATTTTTACAGTGTCTTGACCTTTTAATACTGTAAAAACAAATGAGGAAATCACTGCATGCCCTTTTTACCAAGCTGACTTTGAGAGAATGAAATATTTCATCAGGCAAATTCTGATTGGAAAAACAGAGATGATAGTGGCTCCTTTACATTTGAGCATATGCTCAAAATGATAAACAACTTCTTCTTCTTCTTCTTCTGAGTTCCTTATCCTTTCAGGACGTTGGAGATCATGGTCTTCCATCTATTTCTCTCTTTTGTCAGTGCTAAAATTTCACAATCACTCCTCTTGAACTGGAGATCCTTGTTCAAGCTGGTAATGCATTTCAGTCTCTGTCTTCCTCTACTTTTCTTTCCTTCAATCTTCCCTGTTAACACCAAGTTTTCCATTCCTTCACATCTCATTGCATGACCCAGAAACTGCAGTTGTCTTTTTCTAATTACCTTCATCAACTTTCTTTTCATTCCTGCTCTCTCTAATACCACTTCATTGCTCACTTTGTCAGTCCAAGATATTCTAAGAATTCTTCTCAGGAACCACATTTCCACTGCTTCTATTCGTTTCTTCATGCTTTCATTGATGGTCCAAGCATCACACCCATAAAGCAAAACAGACCACACATAACATTCTAGGACTCGAATCTTAGTTTTTACTTGCAGCTGCCTGTTCTTGAAAACTAAACTCATTTTACTAAAAGCATCCTTGGCCAAAGTGATTCGTTTCTTTATTTCGTTCACACATCTTCCATCTGATGTTATCAAACTACCAAGATAAGTAAACTTTTTAACATTCTTTACAAATTCTCCATTGATAGTTAAAGTACACTTTGGGGATACACTTTTCTTTGATATCACCATACATTCTGTTTTCTTGATGTTAATCTGGAGTCCTTTCTTTTCACTTTCTAACACTACTTTATTTAAGATGTTCTGCAAATCCACTTCACTTTCAGCTATCAATACAGTGTCATCAGCATATCTTAAGTTATTTATGTTTACACCTCCGATTTTCACTCCAGGCATGTTCTTGATACCTCTTAAGATGATTTCACTATACAGATTGAACAGATCCGGTGATAGAACACATCCTTGTCTTACTCCTCGTTTGATTGAAGACCACTTGCTCATTTCTCCATCAACCCTGATAGCTGCCATCTGTTCCCAGTATAAGTTCTGAATTAATTGCAAATCTTTTCCATCAATTTCTAAGTCCTTCAACATTTTAAACAATTCATGGTGCCTCACTTTATCAAATGCTTTGCTGTAATCAATAAAGCACAAATACAAATCCTTCTGGACTTCCACTGCTCTTTCAGCCATCATTCTTATGATAAAAATAGCATTTCTGGTACCTTTTCCCTCTATATATGCATTTTGCTCTTGTGAGATCTCGTGCCTTATTTTGATCTTCATTCTGTTCAACAGAATTTTCAGGATCAGTTTCATCATGTGGCTCATTAGGCTGATGGTCCGGTGTAGTTCGCATTCAGTTGCACCAGGTCGTTTTGGCAAAGCTATAAACACTGATTTGCTGAGGTCAGCTGGAATGTACCCTGTGTTGTATATTTTGTTTGCAATATCAGTTATTTTTTCTACTCCAAACTCGTCTAGCTCTTTCACCAATTCTATGACAATGTTGTCAGGTCCTGCTGCTCTTCCTTTCCTCATTTTTTGAATAGCAAACTGAACTTCTGCTTTCATTATAGTTGGGCCTTCCTTTTCTTTTCTTATCACTGTCTTCTCTCCTCTTTCATCTTCAAATAATTCCTCTATATATTCTGTCCACCTGCCAAGGATCTTTTCTTTTTCCAGAATAATACTGCCATCTTTGGCTCTTATGCATCCACTAGAACTACAGTTTTTCTTTCCAGTTATCTCCTTAATTTCGTGATATATGTTCCTTGCATCTTTATTTTTCAGTTCTTCAATTTTCTTACACTTGCTATTGAGCCAGTTTTCCTTTTCCTCATTACATTTCTTTCTGATGTTGTTATTCAGTTCTTTGTACTTATCAATTTTCTGCTTTGCAGCCCTTCTCTTATCCATCAATTCGAGTATTTCATCAGTCATCCACTTTTGTTTTGCCCTTTTCTTGATTTTAGGAATGACACTTTCAGCTCCTTGTACTATGGCATCCCGAAAAATAGTCCATTCATCGAGTGTTTCACCTTCATCTTTCAAAGCGTTGTAACGATTTTGAACCTCCACTTTAAACTGCTGTTTTAATACCCTATTCCTACTTAAAAGGGATACCTCCAACTTTGGTGTTATTTTGGATTTTTTCAGTTTCCTCAACTTAATCTTCAGGTGGCACATTAACAACGCATGATCGCTGCCACAATCTGCTCCTGGGTAACATTTCACCTGCTGAACTGCATTTCTGAACCTCTGGTTGATTGTTATGTAATCAATTTGATTTCTTGCTCTGTCTCCTGGACTTATCCATGTATACAGTCGTCTTCGATGGTGTTGAAACCAAGTGTTCATAATGACCTGACTATTTTCCTGACACCATTGGATCCACCTTTCACCTCTTTCATTTCTTTCACCAAGCCCATGTGGTCCAACTGTATTTCTTTCTCTTCCTTTTCCCACTTTGGCATTCAAGTCACCCATAATCAACACTATCTCCTGTGACTTACACTGCTTTTTTGCTTTTTCTATTTCCTCATAAAAAGTCTCAACCTCCTCATCTGTATGCTCTGATGTTGGAGCATATACCTGAATGATAGATAAATTAAAAGGCTGCCCCTTTAGCTTGACTAACAATACTCTTTCAGAAATAGCCCAGAATCCGATCACACTCTTTGCCCTGTCTTTGTCCAGCACTATTCCAACACCATGCTGATGTTTTTCTCCACATGAGTAGATTACAGTTGTCTCATCACTAACCATTTTTCCTGCTCCTGACCATCTCATTTCACTTATTCCCAAAATGTTTACTTTCAGTCGATCCATTTCTTGCTTTACATTTTGTAGCTTTCCTTTTTCATACAATGTTCTCACATTCCATGTTCCTATTTTTAGATGTCGTTTTTTGCAAACAGTAGTTTGATTACGGTCTGGGGTCACCTGTTGCATATGACCATCCCTACCGGACGAGGTGTCTCCACTGGATATAGAGGGGACCCCATTCACGTCGTTAGATTTTCTTTCATAAACAGATTTGACCATGATTTTACTAGGCATGATACAGCAGTGGTTTGCCTTTGCCTTCTGCCGGGTGTGTTTCTTGAGAACACCAGCTCTAGCTAGCTGCCGTTGACCCGTACAGGGTTCTTCCGCCTTCTCTGGTTGCTAGCCACCATCAGCCTTTGGTCAGCCAAGACCACCCACAAGGCAGTGGGAGCAAAAGCTATCTCTCTCTGGTCAGTATTTATTGTCACCAGCCACAAGGAACAGTGCTCTTGGGACAACGTAACCCAGTGAGGGAGGCATTTGGGTGCTACACCTTGCCCAAGGGTGACCCAGCACAACAGCAGTTAAGAGGTAGTGACATTCTCCTCAAAACCCCGGAACTCCCGAACTAGGGTCCTGCTGCCGGGTGCAGTTTAACGTCATACCCAGGACTGGATAAACAACTTACTGAATCGTTTTAATCTTTTCATGCAAGAGAACTTTGTGACTTATGTCTGAGATGACTTTGTTGTGCATTTAATGCAAGAGGATTGAAAACCTCTTTACCAACAAAGATATATTCAGATAGTGATGGGATTGGGTGGGTGAGGTGAAGGTATTGGGGTGGGGTGAAGGTATCACTGGATTTATTCTGATGAATAATACTGACCCCACTGGTCTCTCAAAACACATCACTGTAACAAAAAAATGTAAGCTGATGCTGAAAATCTTGCCAGCTGACAAAAATAATGTGCAAGCACCTAAACTGGAAGATATCATCAATATGCTCATATCAGCCTGGAAGAACACCAAAACTGACTGTGGCAAAGTATTAAGGAACTCTGTGTCGCCAATGCTCTGGATGGATCAAAAGATCATTTAGTATCCAATGCAATTTTCACTCATCAGCAACACCATTATACACTTTCAAAAAAACCAGTCTGAATTACCTCTGCCTACAAGTTTGTTAGCAGGGACCAATGCCACCAAATGCCATACATAGGAATATTACTAAAGGTTCAGTACTGATAGGCTACATTGAAGATGACCTTAATTTACTTGATCAAAATGATGATTCTACAAGTTCAAGCAGAGGGTAATCTGGATGATGTGAATGAAGAAGCAGGAGCAGGAAATCCATCAACCATATGCAACTGTACCAAAGCTGAAAACTATCCCACCTTGAATAAATGTTTGTGATGATCCAATAATCAACAAAACCACTTAGTTTCTAGATGCACTTTAAGAAGTTTTTCAAAGCAAGAGACAAGTGATATTTTCACACCCCATTTGAAAATGATGAAATTGGACTTCTGCAAAGCTTGGAAAAATGTTAAGAAACATATTAGCAATGTAAAGAAAGATACTAACATAAAACAAGAAGGCAAAGGCAACATCTTTGACATTATGGAAACAATGTAGTATAAACTAGTTTTTCATAATGATATTTGTTTATACTGACAACTTTTGGTCTTCCTTTTGCTCCTATTCCTTAAGTTCAAAATACATATTTATAAAAAAAATTGTTATTCTCTATGATTGACTGCAACCTATAACCCTTTAGCAACCGACATATTTATAGCTGGTGCAACCCACAGAAAAGAACACAACCTCCATAAAAAATTGAATATCCCATTCTTTTGTTGTCTTTCTGGTGCCTTGCACCAATGCTAAATCTACTACTAGTAACTCCCTTTGTTTTCATTTTCAACATAAAAAAGGTAAAAAATAACTTTCCAGCCCTCCCTTTATTCCAACTTCCCTGCTTATTAACTTTTGGGGAATTTTCCAAACCTCACTTCTCAGGCACCAATGACCACAGAGGTCAGAACCCCAAAAATGGTAGATCTCACTTAATGTACTTGGGTCATAGTTTGCAAACTTTATGCAAATTATTGTGCATAGATTATAAAAATTATGGTTTACCTTCTGCACAAAGTAAAACAAATCATGATTACTCAGGCTTTGTACAAATTATAGGCTTCCATTATTACACTAACACAAACAGGCTTATAGTACATTAGTTCATTACTATCGTTATTTTAGAGTTTGAATAATGGAGCAGAAAAATTTGAGGATGCTCTCTTTTAGCTGATGAGCAGGTAGGGATTTTCATTAAAAGTACCTTTTTTCGTTTTTTTGCACAGTTTGCAAATGCTAATCTTTCATAATAGTGGGTATTTATATCTGAAAATTAATCATATTAAAAAGGTGAATTTTGAGAAATTTAGTTTACTTAAAGTTAGTAAAACAACACTACATTTCCTGAAATATACAAAGTTAAACCTTATCAATACTGATTATATTTGCTACATTATGATTTTTTGCCATACACTGGGTAATCACATTTGTTTTCTCCTTTATTTTGCTGAGTTTCATAATTCTCTACACAAAGTGACTAAAAATACAAAACCTGTTGAATATGAGAATGATAAATGCAGGAACAAGACTAATAAATTTACCAACAAAATCAAACAAAGGTATGATCCTGTATCCAGCAGCATTCGGCTATTTCATGATTCTTGGTGTCACCTTTCTGAACAGCTCTCTTGTGTTCTTTTTCTCTTTGACCCAAGGAACGCTTTGATTCACCTATGTAGGAGGCAGGACAGTCCTTACATTGTAGTCTGTAGACTATGTTGTTTCTTTCATCAAGTGGAACTGGGTCTTTTGGTTTTGAGAGGATCTTCCTTAAGGTAGATGTAGTGAAGAAGGTGCATTGAATGTTGTGTTGTTGGAGGGCTCATCTTAGGTGCTCACTGGTATTCTTCATGTAAGGCAGACATATACGTTTCAGGGGTTCTTTATCTNACCTTTCTGAACAGCTCTCTTGTGTTCTTTTTCTCTTTGACCCAAGGAACGCTTTGATTCACCTATGTAGGAGGCAGGACAGTCCTTACATTGTAGTCTGTAGACTATGTTGTTTCTTTCATCAAGTGGAACTGGGTCTTTTGGTTTTGAGAGGATCTTCCTTAAGGTAGATGTAGTGAAGAAGGTGCATTGAATGTTGTGTTGTTGGAGGGCTCATCTTAGGTGCTCACTGGTATTCTTCATGTAAGGCAGACATATACGTTTCAGGGGTTCTTTATCTTCATGATAAGGTCCAGTGGTTCTGTGTAAGGCTCTCTGGATATCCTTAGCATGGCATGATAAAGCTCTTACATCTATGGCTTCCTCTGAGTCCATAAAGTTCAGAATTTTCAAAATCAAACAAAGTTAATATTATAATTCTCCTACAAGTTCTGCTGGTTGGAAACATAAAACTAAATCCAACACCAGTGAATAAGAGCACTTACCATATGGGGCATCTGCCATGATGAACCATGTATTGATCTTTGCACTTGTGATTGCAACCTGCTAAATAGATCAAATATGCAATGTCATTGTGGTAAATGCAACAGTTTAAAGGTATGTACATTTACATTACATGAACATTACACTACATTTACAATAGAGCCTCTAAGCATCTATGAGCTTACCTCAGGTCTGAACAGCACATGAAATCAATACTTTCTGTCTTTATTTCCCTACAAGAAAGTACCCAATAAAAATATCAGTTAATTCAACACAAACAAGATCAACAATAACTTTTGGAAGAACACTGAATAGTAAGCCAAGTGACACACTAACTAAAAAGAATCTTAAGATAATGGGAGTCAACTGTAGGAGTATGGTGGACAAAAAATACAAGCAGCATTACAGTACTCTACACTAGAATTAGTGAGTGGAACAGAGTCACAGCTTAAGGGGCTAAAATTTAAAAAACATCATAAACAACATAAATGCAATAAAATCAACCAAAATATTTCCTTTCAATTACATTACATAAAGAAATAACCAGGGAACAATTGGATGAAATGTTTTTGCAGTTGAGACATTGCTTACCTCATTCAAAACAACCATATTGTGTAACTGATGTGGAGATGTAATGTCTCATATAATAATATGTCACCTGCCAGTAATTTTGTCCACAGTAGGAAATACACAGTGGTGGCTAGTACAAATTAATATTGGTGGGCCTAAAACTGAAACATATAGAATGCTATTATAACTTTCAAATTAAGAATTGTTTAAATGGAAAAGATTAGACACAATTATTGCTTTAAAAACAAAATGCTGCACACAACCTTTTGAGAAAAGCTACATAATATTTCCCTTCCACCATGTGTATTGCTATTGTTTGTACAAAATGTTCATTCTTTTGTTTTTCTAACCTGCAAACTCCTATGAGTTTCTCATAGAAGTTGATAATAGATTAAGTAAATTGGTAATGTATTAACAGGAAGACAAAACCAACTTCATTTATAGTCATAAATACATGAATGCTTGATTTCAAATATTCTTTTACTGTGAAAATTAAATAACAGCAAAAAATCAAACTGAGTTTTCTTCAGTGGCTTTGCATAAATAGAATGACACTCAGACCCCTTATATTTTTATAATCCACTTGGATTTTATTAGCTGTTCATTTTGAACAAGTAATTTGGTGCTTGGGTGTCCAAAACAGGCCCCAACCATGTATTTTGTTTGACAAGATGTTCTAATCCAAACACAAAGGTTATATGAAAACACTAAATTTTGACTGGCTAAACTCAATCATAACAAAAAGACTCAAGATTTTTTGACCAACACCATGGGTAAAGTTTTGTTGCTTGACACAATGCATGACTCAATGTCAGTGGTGTTGAATACAGACTTGGTAATTTTGATCTATCCTTCACACTTGTCTGAAAGCAGCCCCAAGCAAGTATTCAGCTGTCTAAGCCAATAAAAACAACAAAAAATTTCAAATGACACAATTTTGATTGGCTAAACACACTCCAGAAATGGGGCTAGAAACTTTCAGCTAAAAACAGGAAATACATGACAATCCAGGCAATGTTGAATGTTTAGGTGGAATTGCTAATACACAACAAAGAGCTTTCATTTTTGCTTTCCTCTGTTCAACTTTCCAACTGCATAAAAAAATGCTTTTAAAATTTTATTTGAAAGAAATTGATATAAATAAATATTATTCTGTTTCAAAATTCTTGGTGGTCCTGAGCCCTCCAGCCCTACTGCATGAGCTACACTTGGAAAGGTCTTTTTTGAATAAAACAATTCAATATTGCAACACATGGCAGCAACCTGAGCCAGACTCACATTACCCCATTATTCAAGTGATCTGTTTTTTGCCCATCTCTAAAATCAGAAGTAAGAAACAGGCATTTGATAGCATGGAGTGCCATTTCTAAGGCAAGTGGAAATCAGAATATTTTTTCACTGAGTATAACTTCAGATAGCACAAACATAAAATGTTCAGGCAATTCCTTGAGCCACCTCAACTGATCTCCTTCTTTATCTTTACATCCCTGCATATACTATTTGGCAAGATAATTACAGAAATAGAATAACATGACCACATTCTGCTAACAGCGTAAAATACATAAAAGTGCAACACAAAAACATGGAAAAGGAAGGGAAGGGCTGGATAGGTATGCTAAAACAAGCTAAATGATGTTAAACTAATCAATACATACATATAAATGTTAAGAGATACAAAATAAACAACAAGGACTAAACTAAGCATAACGGCCTAACAATGATGGCAAAATCCCACACAATGGGGCTCTTAGGAGGTTTGTGACAATGAAAATGGTGAAGAATATTTGTGCTGAGAAAAAGCAACAGTTTGCCAGTGTCTCCCTGACTTGAAGCACTGAGTCACAAAGGATTGAGGAAGTCTAATCTGATATCAACCAACAGTTAAAGGAAAAAGGAATGTCAGTTTAATTTTATTTGTTAGCCTGCAATGAAACCACAGATCCATCTGACATCCCTCAGTTACTAATTTTGGGGAGTGGAAAAGAAATGGATATGAGTGAAGAGCTGCTTGACCTGCACAGGCTTAAGGACCAAGCAAGAGCAACAGGTTTGTATACAAAGATGAAATAAAACTACAATGGAAAAAAATAAGAGTGATTATTATATATGGTGCACCATCTGTAGTAAGTGTTTCAGGGATTTTGCAACTACTGAAGTAGATCAGGCTTTTTTTCTCTCCTTCTGTGGATCCTACAATAATTGTTCCAGTACGAAACAGAGTATTGCAAACTGGTACCAACAAGTCCCTTTTGGCAACTTTTACTAGCAGCAGGATAAAGACTGATTCCAAGAGATGTGAACATTCACTAAGAAAATGTTAAGCTTGTTTTGTTCCACATACTTGTGTGAGGAGATATTCTCAATTATGAACATGAACAAGAATAGTGTGAGGGCAAGACTAAGGACCATTAAAAGGACCATTTTTGAGGGGGACCTGCCCCATTTACTGCAGTTGAGATCCTGGTATCACCCTTTGCATTAATTCAAACACATTTTTCGTTGATCCTGTTGATTCTGCTGGATCAAGTTTTGATTTAAACTTCACACAATAATTCAATGGGATTCATTTAATTTTGGCAGTTGCTATTTAGCCGTCAGACTGTTGGACATCTCCAATCCTCTGCTGCTGTCATTGAGGAACCATGGCAACTTTGTACCGGATGTTGTCTGACAGAATACCAGAAACCCTATTGTTCCTGAACCTAACCCTCACCACAATGTTGTGGCTTGAACAGAACTGCGTGACGTTGCTTGAACAGACCAAGCAATGAAATTTTACTTCCGGTAAATGACGGTAGAATAGGCTTTTGTTTAGAAGGCCGTCAGACGGCAAAATAGACATTTCATTTAATTTTTGTATTTTAACCGTCATTTATCAAGTCAGACAGTTGTTGGAACTACTTGCAGACAACATAGTAAACAATCAAAATAAAAGGAAATATGAAAACGCAATTCCCCAGTAGCCAGGGCGTAAAATTCATGCTGGCTCCTGTGACAATTTTTCACGTCAATGTGCCACCCAAACCAAAAAGTTTGGGCATCCCTGATCTTTAGCACGTCGTGTTCAGACATAACAAATAAAGATACAAATAAAGTGAATACCCCCTACATAAAAAGTGACGCACTTGGTGAATTGTTTCTGGTCGTTAAATTAAAAATAAAAGAGTTCATTTCTCACTGCGGGCAAATGGCTCGAAAGATCTTCCGGAGTTCCTTTCATGCCCTCTTCGCCACTGCTATTATTTAATGCTTCACTTAGAACGATAAAGTTGCAAACTTCTCTCTGCAGTATGAGTAGCATCAAGTATAATATTTTATATAGTTGTATTAGCTGAGAATAAATATAAGCCTGATGTGAATTTTTTGTAGGCTACATCGTTATGTTAAATGAAGATGTTCTTCCTTTCATTTAGGAACCTAGAATCGATGCAAGAACTAAAGTTATTTAATTTTCTGCTAAATTAACTGTATGCAAAGACTTACCTTACAAATTTTCGTTTACTGCTCCCAATACTAGGTAATGGAACCAATTCGTTTCAATGAATTATTACTTCTTAAGCCAAACGAATGGGTACTGTAATGATCAAGGAAATCAAACTTAAACAATATCAAAATTATTTATTTTCCGTTCTGGGTGTAGGAAACACCAAATAATTATGCTGGAACGATGAAGATCTCAGAAAGCCAGGCAACCCTGGATTAACAGTGAGGAGGCATCCCATTCCTGCTTGCATTGTTTTCCAAATTGTTATGCAATTAAGTCTCTAAAAAATCCCATTACAAATATGATCCTTATCTTGGTTACATCTTTTACATCTTTTTTTCATATTGTTAAGGCCCCAAGTTGAGACGTATTAAGTTAAGAGGTGCACAAAAAAGATAACTGGTCAAAAAGAAAGAACAAAATGTTTCATTAGTAATAGTCGAGGCAACAAAACCAACTAATTATTTTGTTCCAGTGAATAACTTGATCTTCCAGATAAAGATCAAAATCAAGCCTCTTGTGAAAAAGAAGACCTTTATACAGCTCGTTCGCATAGTAGTAGCCCTTCACTTACTTCAAGTTCCTGAATATCATACTGACTTCGATGTCAATGAAAAATCACAACTTTCACAAGCTGGTGCGTAAAGTATATTTGGTACTTGATCTACCTCTTAACCCTCTTCAGAAGTCAACTGAGAGCTATTCTGAAAGTCCGGACGTTGAAATGGTATCTGAAAATGAAATTTCTGCTGACGCAATTCAGTCTACAGAAGATAAAGAAGTAAATAAAGCAAAAGTTCCAGTGTTTTTATATTTACTTTCCACAGGACGACACATTGGGGCTAACAAAGATGGGTACAGTGATTGGAGAAATAGCATTATAGTTGATAACCACGAAAACAGTGCTACTCATAAAGACATGTCAACATGTTTATCTTATAGCAAGGGCTTGGGTTTACGAAAAAAGCTTTCTTTACACTCCAAAAGTGCTGCAGAATAGGTCTTAAGTGCTGTTGGAATTCTTACCGCAGTGTTGGATATCAGAATTGAATTTTTGACGGAAGTTTCCCGAAGTTGTGATATCAAACAGAAGTTTTAGTATCGACAAGACTTTACATAGTATTCTAGCAAAATCCAATAAGGTTATTTTCTGAACTTCTTTAAGGTAGCCGTTAACGTCTGACTTTTCCACCCATATTTTAAAACTAGCAAAAATTGTTCCTGACAAGCCAATAGTTACTGGTATGATTGCTATTCCACAATTTCCTGACTTACTGGCAAGACCCTGGTATTTTCTGTTTTCTTTATCTCTTTGGTCAATACTCTCAAATCAAAAGAGATAGCAAAGGACTTTTATGACAAATATTTGGTCTTTTAACTGATACGATCCATCCTGTTTAAAGTTTATTTCAAAAAAGCGGACTATTTTAGTTACCCTCTCTTCCTTAAACACAATGATAAGATCTGGTCTTCTTGCTTCAATGTCTCTACCTGCGGCATTGAAAATGTATGTTTTAGTGCATGTTCTCAACTGTCTGGGCTATGTTTTTGGGACTTAGCAATCTTAATTGTGGTATACTTGGTTCTGATGCCTTGTTCCTAGGAAGAATATGTCAAGAACTCATTTATTCTTTTCATTGATCCGTCTCCTTACCCGGTCCTATTTATTTTGACAAATCTTTCTGGTTTGTCTCAAAAATTTACCATTTAGTTGTTTGTTTTCAAGTCTGTGTCCTAATTTTTCCAAAATAAATATAATTAGTAGGGAAGATAATGAATCTTCCAAAAGATTCCTCTCCCAATATTAATCCATTCCAAATTTTCATCTCCACATGATAGGTCAACCTTCCAATCTTCCGTACTATTCTTTGTTAAGAGAATTCTTTGGTCTGATATTCCCAACAATTCGTTGCATTCAATGGTCCAAGAATGGGGAATCATGGCATATAACAAATAGAGAGTTAGGTGTTTTTCTCCATTTGTTATTTCCTTCCAAATCTTTCTTTTGTCTTCGCAGCAAGATGAAAATTACGTCGGTGGTGAACCGTTATCAAAATCAGAATGGGAGTTAAGAGAAGCTAAAACTTTGGAGACTTGAAGGTAACAGCCATATAATGGAAACGTCGGGTATGATTTCAATGGGCTTCCACTCAAGGCTTGAGCTTATAAGCCCTAACATTTACTTTTGAACCATATGAAAGGCTTGCCTATTAGCAGCTGCAAGAATTCTTAGATTCGCGACGAATACCTGGAGACGATGTGTATGAAGTAGCCTGTGAAAATATACAAAGAGAGTTAAGCAAATCTGAAAACATGTCAGTCTGAAAGAGAACCTCTCCCTAAACTTTCCTTGAGCAAAATAACAAGAACTACAATTACACTCTGTAATTTTCCTCTGAAAAATAGTGTAGAAAATAATAATAAAGATATGAAGTCGCTTAATAATCTTATGTACTCTACTGTCAAAGCAATGGCCCTTCATACAGGTGTCAAAATCAAAACCAAAAAGAAGCCACATGTGAACAAACCACCAAAATGGAAAGTGAAAATTCAGAAAGAAATTGATTTTCTGCAAGGAGAAATAACAGCATTAGAAGAAATGTCAAAATGTGTTAATTTTAAGACCAGGAAGAGTTGAAAGCTTAAAAAGAAGTACAATATTAATGAATTGAACTCTATTGTTACGGCAAAACAACACACTTAAGCAAAAATGCAAGTAAAAACACAAAGATTACGGCGATTCGATAAAAGAAACAACTTTTACAGACAAAACAAGGTTTTTAAGACGGATGCAAAGACGTTTTACAGAGAGCTAGGAAGCAGCAAGATTGAAGTTGAAGACCCACCCAAGATAGAAGACATGAAAGAGTTCGGGAAGAGTATATGGGGTAATGAAAAGAATTTTAACTCTGAAGCGGAATGGATAGGTAGAGAGAAAGAAAGATTGTCTGATGTTGGTGAACAAGAATGGGAACCAATAACGATCGAAAAACCCCAGTCTGCTACTGGGAAGTCCCAAAAATGGAAATCTCCAGGACTCGACAGGATTCCCAATTTTTGGTTGAATTCCTTAAGGGAGTTACATGATCTTACAATGATCTAATGCAAAATCCTGAAATTATCCCTGACTTGCTTACTAAAAGGACAACATATTTATTACCAAAGAGTGAAGAAACCCAATACTCTAAAAACTACAGACCAATCACCTGCCTTACTACAACTTATAAAATTTTAACCTCAATAATAACTGAAAGAGTATAAAACTTTATTGAAAATAATTTAATCCTTCCAGAAGAACAAAAAGGATATAAAAAGAATTGTTAAGGATGTAAATATCAACTGATTATTAATAGAATGTCGTTAGAAAACTGCAGGAGTAAATAGAGAAATATGAGTACAGCATGGATCGACTACAGAAAGGCGTTTGATAGCGTTCCCCATGACTGGATACTAAAAAGTCTAAAGCTGTACAAAGTTTCTCCACTCATCACTAACTTTATTTGCAGTAGTATGTCCAAATGGCAAACACGGCTTTTTCTCAGCCACAAAAACGGCATGAGTGAATCTGATGTTATCAAAACCAAACGAGGTATCTTCCAGGGAGGCTCTATTTCCCAATTTCTTTTCAGTATCTCCCTCATGCCTTTTTCAAAAAAACTTGATAACTCAGGCTCAGGCTATTCCATCTTCCACAAAGTTATAAATCATCTTTTTTACATGGATAACTTGAAACTATTTGCGAAAAATGACCAACAGCTCGAAGGATTCCTTACAACTGTTAGTGAATTTAGTAAGGATATCTTCATGGAGTTTGGGCTTGACAAGTGTGCAAAGCCAACATTTATGAAAGGAAAACTGCGAGAAAGCACTTCAATCAACCTTGATATTAAAACCACAATTTAAACAACCTCCCTAGAGGAGTAAACCTCAAACTCAAATCCTGGCATGTTTCACATGGGTGTCAGTAATTCTTGTAGCAACTATCATTTTACCTTAAAGGAAGAAATTTTCGCGGGAATTTAATTTCGCGAATCGAAAAAAATGGATTTTTCGCGAGAATTTAATTTCGCGAATTTACAAAAATTTAATTTTTCGCGAGAATTTAATTTCGCGAATTGCCTTTAAATCATTTTTTTCTCGAGAATTTATTTTCGCGATCTCGAAAAAAAAACAAAATTTTTAGTCAAGGATAGGAACATTTTTGGATTTGTTGAAATAAAGAAAATCGTTTTTTGACGATGATTTCATTTTCTTTACGCTAAAATCAATCTAAAATATCTTCAAATACATTTCTATTAAAATCCTCTTCCCAATCTGAGTCATCTGNGAGAATTTAATCTCGCGAATTTGAAAAAATCAAATTTTTCGCGAGAATTTAATTTCGCGAATTGCCTTTAAATCATTTTTTTTCGCGAGAATTTAATTTAATAAATCAACTTTAGTTAAGGAATTTTTGTTGTTGGGTATGATAAAAACAATATGGATTTTCTTGACAGGAGTTTCAAATTTCCAAATTAGAAAACATTTTTATCGCGAGAATTTAATTTCGCGAATTTGAAAAAATCAAATTTTTCGCGAGAATTTAATTTCGCGAATTTAGAAAATTCAAATTTTTCGCGAGAATTTAATTTCGCGAATTTGCCTGAAATTCGCGAAACTCGCGAAATTTTTTTCCCGCAAAAATTTCTTCCTTTAAGGTAATTCGATTGACCTGGTACAATGAATAAAGTTGGCTATTTTGAAGTGAAACTTGTGTTCAACTTTCAAGTAGGCACATTTCCTCCAGTAAGCGGAGAACCATGGACATGCATAGGACTGGCAACCATGCATGTTTTATTGCCAGCGAAAAACTCTACTATTAAAACCACTATCAAGGAACTAGACCGGGAGTCAAGCTATAAATATTTGGGAGTGAATGAAGGAGGCGGAACAGAGCACACGTCAGTGAAAGAAAAAATCAGAAAAGAATATTATCGAAGGATAAGGCTGGTCCTTAAAACAGAGTTGAACTCGAAGAATCGAATAGAGGCCATCCATACCCTTGGCATATCAGTAGTACATTACAACTTTAACAATATTAATTGGAATATATCTGATCTGGAGCAAATGGATAGAACAACACCCAAACTATTAACATCGAACAGGTCATTTCCCCCGAAAGCTGGTGTTGATCGTCTGTGCTTACCTAGTAGGGAAGGAGGTTGTGGCCTTGTTCAGTTGGAACTTTCTTATAAAACAACGATAGTGATGCAACATTATTAAAAATTCTCAAATGATTGGATGATGCAACTGATTTAGAAACAGGAAATTAGTAAAAGTTTCACCCGGCATTCAGAGAAGCTGCTAAATTTGAAAAAGATAAGTGCTGACTCATACGAAGAGGCTCCAACTAAAGATCATTTATCAAATTATACTGATGAGGAGTAGAGGTTTTAATTGATAAGAAGATTGATAAAGAGAAAAGGAGAGGTAAAACATTCAAGGAACGGAAGAAAAGAAAACTGAATAAGCAATTTCAAGAAAAAGCAAGAATACCCGTATAGTTAAGGAAAGCATGGGAGAATTAATATAAGAAAAAAGACATCACTGAAAACGGAGGATGAAGATATTTCCAGATGTACAGTAAGGAGGTGAACTTTGGTAAAATATTTGTTGAATGCGATATGACAACTGGAGATTAATATTGAAAAAAACTGAAGAAAGAACTCAAAGTGGGAACAAAAGAACTGCGTTTGAAGAAATTTGTGGAAAAGAAAATGCAGAGTGAAACAACGTTATGGTATACAAATAAGGACCAAGGATGGTTGAAGGGAAACACAGACCCTATGAAGACAACAGCTATATTCTACATGCCGGAATAGGTGGTGAAAACAAGAGTCTGGGAGAAAGGTAAAGGAAATGTAAAGTAAACAGTTTCAGGTTATGTGGGGAAATAAGGGAGACGTTAAACTTAATAGGATCCGAAAAGCTCGCAGCATCAGAGTATATGGGAAGACATGATAATGCATTAAAGGTAGTAAAAGGCAGTCGAATGGGGAAAGGTTTATTTAAAGAAAAGACGGTGTTGTACTAGGAAAAATGGGGGAAAGGTCACGCGTTTGAGAGCAATGGCAAAACAATCTTGTGGGCTTGAAAACATCAAATACATTGTGGAAAACAGGCAAAGAGGAACGAAAAGATTGCGAAACATCGACAACTGTTTCGAACTACGTGGGATAACTGTTGTTTGTTACGTTTATTTGTCTTGCGATTGCTGTGGTATACCGAATAGATTTTTCTTTCACTTGTCTTGTTATATTGGTTTCCTTGTCTATATTCTCATTTTCCCAGTCAAAGGTGTGACCTTATGTCCAGCAGTGCTCGGCTGTTTCATTAAAGTTAGTATCACCTTTTTGAACAACTCTCTTGTGCTCCTTTTTCCTGTAACCAAAGGGGCAGTTGGATTCACCAATATAGGAGGCAGATCGGTCCTTACAATGTAGTCTGTAAATTATATTATTCCTCTCGACAACTTCTTTACAACATCAACTAAAGGTTGATGTTGTAAAGAAGGCACCACTCCCAAACAGCTCGATAGGTAAATACGTGGATCCTACGCAGGTCCGTACTGCTGAAAGAAACAAGGTCTGCACGAACTCACGTCTAATAGCCTGATGGTGGGGCAAGCATCTCCCGAAGCGTGACCAACAAAAAGCTTAAGATATGACTTTATAAAGCTCCTACACGTATGGCTTCGACTGAGTCCATTAAGTCACCATATACGGTAACTTAAAATATTCCCCCAGTTTGTTAAACAGGTAGCATAAAGTTACAAGAATATTTCTAGCATAAAACAGAAAATCTACTACGGGTAATATGTTGTCTTGGTACATTAATACTACCTAATTTAGGTTTCGCCATAATTTTTGTATTATACGGAACCGACTCCAATATATGGAAATTACCTATCCTAAGCCAAGTATCTTGCAAAAGAACGAAAGTAAGTTCTGGGATGCATACTTTAAATCAGAAGTAACGGTATTTAATATTAATCAGTTGTAAATGTTGTTCATTTTATTACATAATAAATGGAACTCGTACTGCGTGTACAGATGGGTTTACAAGATCACCTTTACTAAAATCTGTTAAATACATGTAGATAAAAGCGACCAATTGCCAGAAAAAAATCAAGAAAAAAATATACGAGGTCTCCATTAGTTTTCACTTCATCAAAATTTGTATACATGGACCCAAACAGTCTTAAAAATTTACATTGTTGTCCATCTCTTTATAATCACCATGTTATACCCCTCGCTAGCAACATTAAACAGGGCTATTGCAGATATAAATTATACCAGATTTTTACTATAATTTTTATATATGATTCCAAGGTTAAAGGGATAGAAAAGAAAAACTTCACAGTAGTCACACATCACTATTTTTTTGCCGTTACTAATCAGCTCCAAAGAAAGGGCAATCATCCTCAATCGGTCCATCTTGTGCTTTTTCGCTATTAACTCGTAACTCGAAAGGTAGTTGTAAACAAAAATTTCAAAATGGAGTTCTGAAGGTGTATCCATATGCACAGTGGGCCAAAAGCAGGGCTGCGGCGGTATGCACGGCATTGTATCGTCATATTTCAAACATGGAGTCCGGGAACCAAGTTTCGAAGTGAGAAACGTCAGTATTCAGTGGGGTATTTATGATTTGCAAAACACATAAGTAGTCAGTAATGAGCTTTGACGTATCAAAGAAAGAAGCATGAATTTCTCACTGATATGCCATTGATTCGGGTCTGAAAGAATAAAAACATTATTCTTTCTTTTACAAATTTATTTTTGTCGGAAAATTTAAGGCTTTTGGGGTTCATTTTGGCACAACACACTAAACTGCCCGAAAAGGAAGGGTAGCAGTACACATCTGGTTACAAAAGCCAATTTGATTTAATGTTTTCAATAAATTTTACATACTCAATCAATAAAAATATTCTTTCGCTTATATAACTCGGACTTTAACTTTCAATTTCCAAAATTATATTGCAGTTTTAACAAGAACAAAAAAAGACATTGCCATAAGAAGGGACCTCCAAATAACTGTAATGTCGCTCTTCCAGCCCCAAAAACATAAAAAACCTACCAAAAAAGGGGAAAATTTTAGATCTACCGCGATGGTATTTTACATCCGTCAGTAGGAATTGCGCACGTGTATAAAAATACCAGGAACTCGTTTCCCTGTGACAGAGCTAATTATTCATGTTTTTCTGTCTCGCTTGCAGTTTCTCTTCCAGTAATTTGAAGAAAATAATTCTTGGAGAATTCATATACACACAAAAACTGGGAGGTCAGACATGTTTACCCCACGCAAAATACCGGGTGTTCAGTATTTACGCATTATCAGAAATTTTGAGGTCCATCAATTACCATTAATTACAAAAATTATTATCTTTTAACTTTTCGCGTAAATAAACGTTCGAGCATTACTGCAAAACTGAGCCACAACATGGAAAAATTCATCCTGTACCATGTCCTACAAAAAAAAGAGAGAAAAAATACACTGATAGTGAAGTCCCGATCAATTGCACCTGAAATTATTTGAAGTTTTTGAACAATCCAAAGATTTTCCATTTTCCTTGGTGTGGAAAAATTAAAAGTAATTACACACAATTATTTCAAATTTGACATATTTAAAGTTTAGCTATTCAAGATAAGTTTTCTTACCTAATCGTCTACGTACCAGCATTATTGGAATTCACACAAAAAATGGACTAAGAAACGAAATTATTTCAACGAGAAAAATTACTATTAACTTACAATTAAAACAATTTAATTCTAACAATGTAACCGCCTGTTCTTAAGCATGGTATCTCAGTTCCAATCGATACCCTTCCCAATTCCAATTCGAAATTTATTGCTTTACTCTTAACATGAACTCATGTATTCAAAGTTACCAAGTAAAAAACAAAAAAAGTTAAGTACATTAGTCTTTTGGAGACTATTGAGCACGGTAAAGCCTTTTCATATAAGGGCTGTGTAATTTATGGGCCTGCAGAGAGTATTATGGAAGTGGAATGTCAGTGCAACAGTATCAGTCTCTCTCTGCTCAAAACTTATCAAGGTTTTAGTTTGCAGTAATACACAGTTGAAAACCTCACTTCTTTTCTAAACACATCTCCCTACTTCACTCCATAGTGGGACATCGTCGAAAAATCATACTTAGTCACGTGGATCTTTTACATATTTCCTCAGAAGAGTGGTGCAAACTAGGAGTAAGACGTGAGGGTGAAAAATAACAAGGAAACTGGTATTTCCGAAACAAGCTAGATGCATGACACAGACAGTTTTACTTCTGATATACTATTTTCCTTTTGCTTTTAGACGAACTAAATGACTGCAATAAAAGTAATGTACGCGGTCCTGGTACTAGAAACAGTTGACAATTGTGTGGATGATCATTGTGACAGACGCTAGAAACAGGAATCGGTTGGTATTGATATAAAATACGTAACTCTCATAGCACTCAACATTGAAAAGCAACCAAAGGGATCAAAGTAATTCAGTAAGTGTAGTTAAGAAATCACAAATGAAGTACATCAGTGATTCTGTAACTGTAAAGAATTTGTAGAACATCACATACTTAAAATGTCAAGCTGACGCAAGTCGATGTAACATCTTGGTGGGAGACACATAGACTCTGATTACTTTAGACATATCAAACATTGATTAAAAGTTCACTAAGACTTACGACTGAAGTTAAAAGGCCATATCACGCTATTACGATTTAATATGTTGGGCCAACTGTAAGACTCCTGAAACGTATGATTTAAACCAGAGGGTGAATGTTTGGACCTGAATTACATACATCTGAAGTACGGAAATAGGTATCAAAACGGAATGTACAAACCTTATATAAGCTAACAATGTATAAGAACATGTTCAAAGAGATCAAAAGAATTAAAGTAGATATTGTGAGAATATGCAATTCAAGATTAACTGGAAGCAAAAACCGTACCAAGAATGGAACTACTGGTCTACTCAGTAGGCGATATTCACCAACGGCATGAAGAAGTCATGGTGGCTAAACGTGTCTCTCTACGACCGGGTAAGTGTAAGAAGTACCCGCCAGAATAATGAGACTTAAGTTATGAGAAAAAAAATTGCAACAATAGCATCACTCAGACTTACGTCCCGATCAGCAGTCATGATGGAGATTGGATAAAAAACTATTATGCACATTTAGGAGTCACAAAGTACACCAAATTATATGGCAGAAGAAACAACAAACCAGTTAGGAAGAACTCGACATTGCAAAAAAGGTCTTCATTTTGGAACAAAAAAACGTTTCAGCAGCTCCACTGATGCAAAACCTAGGTCTTCATAACCTTCTAACTGTTTTGTTAAAATAATAAACTTGAGGGAAAAAGGCCTTTTCCTTAAGCAAATGCTGTGTTTCTAGCGACCTACTCACCAGTTATATGCTGTAAGCTTTTTGAAATTGCGATCCAAAAAGTCCTTGTAGAATAAAGAGAGGTCATCTGACATCTCTTTGTCTATGGAAAATCAAGAGTCGAAAAAACGGTGCTTAAATCTTACTGAAATACGTAATGTCATCGAAAGCTTATAAAAAACACACCAGTTAATAAAATTGACACCAGAACTACAGTAAATTATGGGCAAATCTCTCATAGTATTAAACTCTACAAGATAACAGTATAAAAACGTAAACAACACAACATCATACCAAAATATTCAATAAACTATATTGTAATAATAATGTAATAATGTAATAACTTTGTAATTACCTTCGTGTATATTTCACTAAGCTGTATTCTACTTTATTTTACTGTAAAACACTCTTCTTTAATACGAATTTACGATAATTCAACAAGGCAATCGTTAAAGAAAGCTTCTGTACAAAATACATTTTTCAAAAATTGATGTTTTTAAATCTAGAAAAAACTCTTCTTTTCATTTTTTCAAATTATCAAAATAGATCAAACTTCTCAGTAACTGATAGTTAATACTGGCTGGTCTAATTACAAAAAGTAAATAATCTCAGTACCAATATTGATTTCTAGCTACATATGCCAGGAATATAAAGTAAGGAAATAGTAACTCCCTAATTAAGAAAAATAGTATGAGACTAATAGTAACAGCAGAAGATAAAGCAAGTTCAACGAATGCCCAAAGATCCAATGGAAATAATGGAAAGGTTTACAAACGTCACACCAAAGTACCTTGACTTAAGTGTGTCAATAACGATTTCCAAGTTTGTTTATAATCCTGGGGTTAGCTCCAATACTTAAAATTGCATGTCAGTAGTAACGCGAGGTAAATCGCGAAGGGAAGAGTCTCCAGTATTGATAAGATGTGAGAAGAAACCAGGCACGTCACCATTAAGGGAAGACATGTCACTGGGTTTTAGGGTGTTGGCAACAAACTGAAGTGCCGATTTATGCTGTCAGGTGTAAAGATCATGGTCAAGGTACGATCTTAGGCCAACTCCTGCAAGAAGTAGAGTTTCAGGGAAGAGACGAAACGAAAAATCGGGTAGAACGACTAAGATTAAATTTGTAGAGATCTTATCGATTAGCAGGATAATTGTTTAGATACCTGACAGTAAGTTGACAATTTTGGGGGAATGTTGCTTTGCACTTTAGACCTCTAGACCTCCACGTTTAGCCATTGGCAGAGAATGCTCAAAAATAAATAAAAGAATGTTACCCTTTGACGCACGTTCATTATCAGTTCAGCTTTTGTGATTAGCTCTAATAGCTTATAAAACCTCATTGGTGTTTCGACAAGTGTCATTTTTTAATATTCGTGCCACCGTCACTCCAGGTATTTTTCCATAAAGATACTACGTTTTCATTTCATAATAATATTTTTTGAAACCTTTTATTTTTTTATCTGAACACATACGATTACAAACCTCACTAATCAAGGTAGTTTGCATTGGCTTGCCTATTTAACAAAATTAGATATATTACTAACAAAATTAATAAAACATCAATAGTTCAGGGTTGGTCCATGGTTGATTTCTACGACACGATATGTAGTATATAGTGCGAATGATTATATTGGAAAGTTTGGTTCAAAGAAAGCGTTCGTATTTGTTGTCTATGCTCAAAGCGTTGCACATTTCACTGAAAGCAATACAAGATTTACCGAATATACCCAAAGAGCTCATGGAGAGCTTTACGAAACTAACTTTCGAAAAGGTGGAATGTAAATCACGAATCAAAGTACGATTATTACGATATTTTTCGTATTTGCGAGAAGCATTTTTATCCAGGTTTGTTTCATACCCAACCATCAATTCAAGAATGTATAACTGTTGTTGTGGAGTAACTAAAAGCAAATCACACCTCAAGGCATCTCCAGTTATAATGCATGGCGACAAGAATCCACAGACATCAGTGTATATTGAACAGCCTTCAAGAGATTTGAGAGCTTCTGCTAAAAACTGTAATACTGAGTTGTGTCGCCACGTTTTGCAGCCGGCGACAACATCACGAAGGGTTTCCATTTAGATAGATTTTTACGAGTTGCAAGGGTGTTATTCAAATACCGAATGGTAAAAGTAAATATTTTTTTTGGGGGGGGGGGGGCAGCTTACTATGAACTTGTTATATTTTGAAGTTGCGTTATCAAACAGAAGTGAGAGAATTGTACCTTAAGTAGTAAGATGACTTTGTAAACGCTCCTTGTGTTGTCTGCACAGCTTTCACAACTACTGTATTTTTATAAATATCGTGTTGTATATTGGTACTATTGCTTGTGTTTTTCCACAGTGTTCGGAATTATCATTTGGTGACAACTTCAGAGCGTTACGGGTGACTGAGTCCAAATTGATTTTTGGAAAGAATAATGGAGATAAGAGTGGCACTTTTAGGCAAGTCAAGCAAATGGCGTATGTATTTAGAGACCAGGTTGTCAAGATTTTCTGCCACCTAAGTCTTAGAAACATTTGAAACAGTAAGGTCCCAGGAAACCTTTGTAAGGGCAAATTCACTATAGAGGCACAGTTTGTACTTTGGATAGGTAGAGAATCAATTTGTTTAAGAAGATATAGTAAAACAGACAGAAGCTTGGATTTGTGAGACTGATTGGTCATTTCAAAGTCATAGTAAAGTCCAAGATACTTAAAGGCATCTCCAATGGCTACAGAAGGTACAGTTTCATTTTTAACAATAAGTTTAGGTTGAAATTGAAGAGATTTTGTAGTGAATTTTTTTATACCGAATGTGACACCATCGAGAAAAACAGTTTAAAAGAAGCTGGTTCTCTCTTTCCCCACTTGTAATGACCGCAGCGTCATCTGCGAACTGAAACCAGGTACAGGATTGAACATGCGATCATTCTTATCGTGAGGTGAAAAACCAAGTTGCTTGTACTTTTCAGCCCTAATATATTGAATAAATGTGTTAAAACACATATTAAAGAGTAGTGGACTAAGACAATCTCCTTGTAAAAGCCCATGACGAACTGTTATGGCTTCAGTTGTAAAATGATCAGTGATAAATGATGTTTTAAATTCAGTGTAAAGACTGGTGATTAAAGATTTAATTTTGTCAGGAATATGGTGGTGATCGAGAACAGATGTTATTAGGTTATGATGAACTTCGCCAAAAGCATTTTTTAGGTCTAANGAAGCTTGGATTTGTGAGACTGATTGGTCATTTCAAAGTCATAGTAAAGTCCAAGATACTTAAAGGCATCTCCAATGGCTACAGAAGGTACAGTTTCATTTTTAACAATAAGTTTAGGTTGAAATTGAAGAGATTTTGTAGTGAATTTTTTTATACCGAATGTGACACCATCGAGAAAAACAGTTTAAAAGAAGCTGGTTCTCTCTTTCCCCACTTGTAATGACCGCAGCGTCATCTGCGAACTGAAACCAGGTACAGGATTGAACATGCGAGCGTTTTTATCGTGAGGTGAGAAACCAAGTTGGTTGTATTTTTCAGCCCTAATACATTGAATGAATGTGTTAAAACACGTTAACGAGTAGTGGACTAAGACAAACACCTTGCAAAAGCCCACGACGAACTGTTATGGCTTCAGTTGTAAAATGATCAGTGATAAATGCTGTTTTTAAATTCAGTCTAAGGGCTGGTGATTAAAGACTTAATTTGCCAGGAATATGATGGTGATCAAGAACAGATTTTATTAGGTTATGATGAACTTCACCAAATGCATTTTTTAGGTCTGAAAGAATAATGACTAAGGAGCGTTGATTAGTGCGAGCCTTGTTTATTATATGTGCCATCATTGTAGTATGTTCTAAAGTACCCGAGATCCTAGACGTTAAGCCATTGGAATCTTATGTTCAACGAAGTTATTATTCTTTAGGTATTCAAATACTGAGTCACGCAAACAGGATGTAAAAACTTTTAATGGAACGGTTTCAAGAAAAATTAGTCGAAAGTTAGATGGGTCATCGGGGTTACCCCTCTTGTGCATTAAAATCGTACATGATTTTTTCCATTCAGGCGGAGTTTTGCCAGAAATCCATATGATTTTAATTATTTCTGTGAGGAAAGACCGTAGTTAGAGACATCGTTTAAAGCAAATTATGAATATTTTATCTAGTGGGCATGGTGAGGCAGATGACTTCATACGATGAATAACTGATGTGATTTTTGATATGATGGAGGATCAGTGTTGAAAGGGTGCTCGGGTTCGTTAAAAGACGGTATTCGTGATAGAATTGTAAGTTGTAGAGCTCTTTTGTAGCACACGCTTTACGTAGCCCAAAACGTTTTTGGAGATGAAGTTATCGTGGTTAGATAGAGTGTGAATGCTATGAGAAGAAGTCAGTTTTCGGCGAAGCAAATGGGAAACGTATTTGATTTTCATGAGCGATGCATTGCTTTTTTTAAGTGATTTTGAGTCCTTTTTTAAATTGTTTACTTTGCGGTCTTGATATTTCCTTTGGTACCCTTCGTCGAAGTTCTTATTTGTAGTGCCGCATGTACGTTTAAAGTGTTCATTAATCGAATCGTTCATAAATCTAATTACGGAGTCAATCGTCGAAGGTTTCAACTCAACAGATGCAAACATCGATTGAAAATAGCTATTAGCAATATCCCATTGTTCACTTGACCTTGGGAGTTGCATTCCCTCTTTAATTTCAAACTGCTCTCCACTTGACAATACTGTTGTTCGTTCACTATTGTTTAAAATTTCTTCAGGTATTTGCTCAAACATGTTTTCCTCAAAGCCTCTAATTACTATACAGTTTCGTTGACGAATTTTTAAACCTTGCAATCCTTTACACACTTTACGCAAGGCGTAGCACCAGTCAGTCTACCCCGAGACTTTAAAGTACCGGATTGGCATCCAGCGGGATTAAGTCTGCCTCACGGGTAGGGGCCTCTTTAGCCTTGGTTGGCAACCTCCCTAGTGATGTTGTCACAATAAAAATACCAGGAAAGGAAAACCTTACACAAAACAATCCTTATATTTCAATATAAGTGCTCAAAGAAACGTATCAAACAACGACGTGCAAGGGGCTGGAACTTTGTTTGAAGGCTCCTCGTCTGGCAGGGGAGGATTCCAGGCTTCTCAGGTCGTCATCACACAAAATCCTCGTCGAGCAGAGAAAATTAAGACTACATGGGCAAAAGAGTTAAATAGGACTGTAATAAAATATTTTTATAAAAGTAGCCCAGATCGTTAAGGCTACAGAAAGAGATAACATGCACTATGGAATGAAGAAGGGTTATTTGAGTCAACGGAGCAGAAATTAGCAGGCCAAGCAAGAGTGATTAGGATTAGATGATTGTCAGAAGCAGAACTGGAAGAAATCCGGAGGGAAATATAACATCCATATGAGCAAATTGTGATTGGAAATAAGAGTCAGAAATAAGCGACTTACAATAAGAGTAAGTCAAGAGTAAGGAAATAAAAGAAAACATGTCTAAAGAATACAAAAGACGAGTGAGAAAAATTCTGGAAACCAAACTGAATCGGGGAAATCTTATCCAGGCCATCAACACATATGCTGTTTCATTGATTAGGCACTCAGCTGGTTTCATTGACTGGACGGTAAAAGAAATGAAACAACTTGACGAAAGAACTTGGAAATTGTTAACGATGCACAAGGCCCTCCACTCAAAAAGTGATGTTGACCGGCTTTACCTACCAAGAAAGGTAGGTGGCTGAGGACTATTGAGTGTCGAAGACACAATACTGCAGGCAAGGGCTAGTCTAAACAGCTATGTTGAAAGTAGTAAAAAATATTTCATTATTGCTGCTAAAGTGTGAGAGGGGCGATGGGTGTCAACGAAAATGCTGGTACATTTATGAAAAGGAGGAGGAGTGAAAGAACAAGCAAATGGAAAGAAAAACCGTTACACGGTACGACAAACAAATGAGATTTCTAATGAGGAAAGATGGCTATGGTTGAAAGATGGATGTATGAAAAGTGAAACTGAATCTTTGTTAATTGCAGCGCAAAATCAATCCATTAGAACAAACCACATCAAAGCAACAATTGACAAAAGCCAAAGAAACAACACGTGTAGAATGTGCAATCAGAGTGATGAGGCATCATTGGGGCATGTAGGCCTGGTATGATCGTTGTCGATAAAGACACCAAAAAGTGTACCATTATAGATTTTGCAGTATCTTACGATTCTAGAGTAATTGCAAAGGAACAGGAAAAAATTCTCAAATATCAAGACTTAGCAAGGGAATTGAAGAAGCTATGGGACATCCCGAAAAAGGTGGTTCCGATCATCATAGGAGCTCTGGGTACACCACCAAAAAAAAATTAAAAAGTGGTTAGGAGAACTTGGGTTGAAAAGAAGAATAGTCGAATTGCAGAAAACTACGTTACTTCAGTCTACAAGGGTACTTCGGAAAGTCCTTGAGGTTTGAGGAGTCCTGCTGACACCATGCTTCAAGAAACTCCGCCAGCGATTTACGATCATAACTTAGTGTGCGATACTACTATAAAAATAATAATAATAAATAACATCGCAAATAAAGCTAAGTTCATTTTGGTCTTAAACTTTTCACCGATTGGATTACGACACCAGATTGAAAAACAAAATTTAAGTGGTTTTTTTATCAATGCGGAAAACAATGAGAGAGCTGAGGTAGCCTTCACTTTCATGTGACTGAGCACCTAAAACAAGTTGAAACCACAAAATATTTTTTTTGCCTACGGTGGGGAAATAATGAAAGTTAAATATGAGTTGCCTCTGATGCCTCTAATGCCTCTAAGTATAAAGGGAAAACTACTCTATCAATTAAGCCCTCACAAAGTCTCCATTATCTCCATTGTTACCAAAATGTACGGAATGAAAAAATTAGTAAGATTTAAACTCACCCTGCCCTGTTTTCAATTCAATATTTTCTATAAATGCTTTCTTTTCCTTAAAAAAAAAGAGCGACAACATGACCAAAATTGTGTACTGAATAAATGGACAATAAGATTAATATTAATTTCTGAACTTTGCTGCAGAACTCAATTTCAGTAATTTTCTATTAAGCAAGACCCTAGCAACTGGATGCTGGTACTTCTTTAAAACCAAGCGAGATATTCGGAAGATATTTTTCCGTCAGAACATCAACAAGTCAGATTTAAGTCCACCATCGGTATGAGTATGTGTCTGTGTATGCCTGTGTGTGCTTCGAAGAGCACAAAACCCACATATATAAAGGCCGGTTACGGTTGGGGGGCAATAAAGCAGCTACAATCCTTGAGACAAAGAAAGCACATGCTCCTTTT
Source organism: Morbakka virulenta (assembly GCA_003991215.1). Classification (NCBI taxonomy): domain Eukaryota; kingdom Metazoa; phylum Cnidaria; class Cubozoa; order Carybdeida; family Carukiidae; genus Morbakka; species Morbakka virulenta. The sequence goes on from RDPX01000083.1 coordinate 798,491, forward strand.
GTGAGACACACAGACCCTGACTTATTGAAGTCATTTGGTATTTCTGGGCTATAATTATACACATACATACTACCAAGTATATTACCAAAATCTACAAACTAGTAGTAAAATTTTACCCTATTTGCTAGTTTTAGTTTTCGTGGAAATGGAGTACTTTGTTATCAATTTACCTGTTTTCCGACGACTGCTTGCTTCAAAATACAACAATACCAAAGCTGAGAATGTTATTTGAATTTGCTACAAAACCAACCGTAGTTTTGGCACTAGATCTAGCGTTATCCCTATCCACTTGTATAAATTGCGCTCGACGAAACCTATGCTACCAGTCCTCTTTCTTGATAACTCCAATTCTACTCCTATTTTCACAATTTGCCTCTACACCCTTGGGAGAGAGATAAGTATGTGGGCGAGGAATTGGCCAAACATATAGGTTACAAAAAAGATCTGGTTAAAAAGGAAGGCCGAAAGTTCTCTAAAGCAGCTTGCTATAAAAGCAACATCATATCATGTAACGAAAAACAACAATCAAACTATAACAAAAACCTATAACTCCTTGGTACATGAATATAAAGATTAAGCTAATCTGTCATGAAAAAGTATTTAAGATTATAGTAAACACTAAGATCCCTTTCCGAAGACTGACAATTCATTATGACTTGGAAACTATGTTTGTTCCGCATACCAGTTTTCTTTATACAACTGGGCTATTTGCTGTAAAGGGACTAAAAATAACTTCATTTCAATTCTATTTTTTGGTGTATCTAGTATCTTTTTGTCCTTCTCTTATTGTAATTTCATATTAATCTTCAAGTTCTATCCGTATTTATGCCTATAGATGCCACAATAATTAAACCAAACTTCGGTTTTGTTGATCCACAGGGGTTTTTTTGACTCCTAATGCTCACGGCAACATTTAAAATTTTCAATAAAATTTCATACCGCTTAATGTACACAAAATTCTATCCTGAACTTAAAACCATTGTCAGTACAATAACTACCATGAAAAGAAGAGCCAAATCAGTGTTGCTTCCACACATCAGCTTTGTAACACGAGCACAATAATTTACGCGAAGGTTAAACTTTTCCATGCTGTTAAAACTTCAGAAAACGAATGCCGTGACAAAAGTTCTTTCTAATAAATCCAATTTTCGTCTATCGCAATTACAACCTCATTTATTTCAGTCAAAAGATACTTTGACAAGACTCATCCAGGCATTTCCACCAGAGTCAGAAAATACATACCGGTAACAATTTATCGATCTCTTCTGAGCAATACCCACCTTTATGACATGGTTTTTAAGTAAAAAATAATCAAAATTTGCTTAATAAATTAATAACACTGTTAAACAAAGAAAATTTTTTTTTCTCTCTGGCATGGAATTTAAAAATTGTTTTAGAATGCCGAATTCAAATCTGATCTTAGATTTTCTCCATCACATCAAGTTTTTGCGCTATACATATTTATATTTTTTCATGAATTTTAAGAAGATAATATCGTATCAAATAGTGTAGCAAAAGAAGGCTGGATTATATGGTTCATTTTGGTATATTTACTTTTCATTTAGTCTCCCAATAAACTGAAGAAAATTTTTGTTTTCTTAGAACATGCATAACATAACCATTTTTTATGATACGAAAGTAAACAAACAGATTTCAACTTACACAACACTCGTTTGCAGGTAGTGGTTTTTTATTGATTTTATCACTAAATTTAGTTATTTATTGTTATTATTCTGCAGCTTTTTTTTGTGAAACAATCCCTAAGGTGTCGGAGGTTGGGTAGAAATTCAAGGAACAACTCAGGTAGCTAACACATTTTTTCTTGTCTGCAGGATGTGTTACTGGCCTAACAATGGCCTCTACATCTTCAAAAAGACAGTGCTCAAGTGATCCAAATATATTTTGCTACATCTGTCGGAGCTTTACTTTGAAGAATCAGAGGCGAAACTTTACTGACCTTGTTAAGAGTGTGTATTTGGCTTATTTCAAAGTACCACTTGGAGACCAAGACAAGCATTGGGTTCGTCACAACGTGTGCAAAGCCTGTGTTGAGACCTTGAGGTCATGGTCTCAAGGAAAGAACGCAAAACTCAAGTTTGGAGTGCCTATGGTTTGGAGAGAACCAAGAAATCATTTAGATGACTGCTATTTCTGCCTTGTCAATGTAAAAGGTTTCAATAAGAAAAACAAGCAATATTTGCAGTACCCAAGTATCCCTCCCTTCAGCTATTCGACAGGTTGCACATAGTGAAGAAATACCTGTAACAATATTTACTGAGCTTCCAAAAATTGATGGCACAGATCTTTGCTCACCTTCTTCTAGTGATGAAAAAGACACTACAGATATTTTTCAGCCTCGTGATGAAGAAAGTGACAAACCAATTCTGTTTACCCAACAGGCTTTGAATGACTTGGTTAGAGATCTTTATCTACCAAAAGAGTCTGCTGAACTGTTGCTTCAAGACTGCAAGAGGATCGAATGTTGAAACCCGGTACAAGTGTCTTATTTTATCGCAACAGGGAAGCAGAACTGCGGAAGTACTTCCATTTAGATGGCAAGCTTGTCTATTATACTGATGTAGAAGGGCTACTTGTCTTTATGGGACTTCTAGTTTATGATTCAAGGGAGGAGACTTTTTATTAGCAGTTCCAAAAGAAGTTTGTAATGTGTTCTGTTACACAATGGAAATAAATATGGCTCGGTACCAATAGGTCATTCTGTAAAACTTAACGAAGAATATAACAACATCAAGATTGTTCTAGAGAGGTTGCAATATCATGTTCATGAGCGGGTAATTTGTGTGGATTTGAAAATGGTTAACTTTCTTTTAGGTCAGCAAGGGGGGGTGTACACAAAATACCCCGGTTTCCTGTGTTACGGGGACAGTAGAGGTACAGCAGAGGATTGGGTGAAGAATGAATGGCCTCAGCGACAGAGTTTGGCATCTGGCGATAAGAATGTCATCAATGATCCTCCAGTGGATAGGAAGAACATTGTCTTTCCTTCCTTGCACATAAAACTTGGATTGATGAAATAGTTCGTCAAAGCTCTTGATCACAGTGGTGAATGCTCCAGCTATATATGTTCAACTTTTCCTGGTCTTAGCTAAGAGAAAAAAAGGCTGGTATATTTGGTGCACCCCAAATTAGAACTTATGAGAGATCCAAACTTTATCACATCCATGAATGAGGCAGAAGTAAGAGCTTGGAGCGCATTTTGTAATGTGGTGCAGAATTTTCTAGGGAATAAGAAAGCAGACAACTATGAAGAGATTGTGGAAGAACTACTAATGAGCCTGCCAGATCTTGGATGTAGAATGAGTATCAAGATCCACTATTTACACAGCCATTTGGACAATTTTCCGGAGAACCTTGGGGATGTCGGTGAGGAACAAGGGGAGCGTTTTCATCAGGCATTAAAACAATAGAAGAACGGTATTAAGGCCGGTGGGACTCACACATGATGGGGGAATATTGCTGGAGCTTGATGAGAGGCAACCCAGAAGCTGTACATCAGAGATCAGTTAAGAAAAGAAAGTTCATACAACTGCTATTTGATACTGATCTGTGCTCCATATATATATATGTATATGTATGTATGTATGTATGTATTTTTATATTTTATATTTTTTCTGTCATTCTATTTGGATTACTGTACATCGAATCAGTAATATTTGTTATTCCTTGATTATTAATATAAAAATGTAGTACAAAAAAATCACGTTTTTATTATGAAACCTTCGATATAGCTATAAGTTGATGAGTAATTTTCATAAAAAATTGGAAAATTGCATAGCTCGAAATCCTGATGTGATAGACAAAAACTGAGTCCATATTTGTAATCAGCAGCCCAAATTTAGTTACGATTCGTTTTAAAATCCTTTGCCAGAAAAATCGTGTTGACCAGTGTAATAAATCTTTCACATGGTCAGCAAAAACTCAAAAGTGAAAACGAATGCACCCAAGTGATAAGTTATACATATATTAAAGGAACACATTTACATTAGATAAGAAGCAGCTCAAATTACAAGTGGCAGTTTTTGTGAAACTAAAATTACAGAAAAGGATTTGTAAAGTTGAAGTATGTCAATGTGGTGAAAGAGAGTTTTTCATGCTAGCAGCTTTTTGGAAAAAGATATTTGAGTTAAATTCCTAGCAAAACTAACAAATTTTAATCAAAATATCGTACAAAGAACTAGTGCATCTTGTAGGTATTTCCTTAGGTGGGTAGGTGAACAAGTTTAGCCATCTCGATAACGGAATTTTCAAGCCAGTACTTGTAAGCAATGGAATAAAGGAGGTAAACCGTAAAATAAACAGTAGATAAAAGTAAGACGCAATCTATTCTCTTCCCTTTCTGCATAGAATACAGGGTTCTCAATACAAACAAAGCATATACTAATCAGGGGGGGATTGGGGTCAAATATCGACCTCCCTGTCTTTGATTAGTCGACTGAATTAACTCAATGACTCTATTCTCTCAATTGGTGTTGAAGTTCTCCTCGGACATACAGGTATTACAAAACTCGTCGTTAGCACTATTAATGGGTTACAGGCTCACTGCCACCTTTTCAACCCCACTGACTTAATGTTAAGATGGGGTTTTTTAAGTTAAATTCCTTAAGAGGCACCCGTTAAAACAGTGTACATTTCTTGAAATGGTGCTATCGTTTTTAAAGCAGTTTAAAAGATAATAGAAGGTCCATTAAAAATGATGCAACTGTGAAAATAAAATTCCCATACCTTGAAAAACTGCTGATTCTGTTCTCTCCAAAATTTCTGGTTCCATTCAAATACCGCATCTCTTAAAAGTCGTAATCGCCTCTCCCTTGGAGATTCATACGCTGGTTTTGCGAATACAATGTTTCTTAAGTTCGTTTCTGGGTCAAATGGCCCTATCAAATCATATCTTGGATCTGGTTTTGGTAATTTTCCTTGCCACACAATTTGGCTTTTACTTGTGTAGGTTCCAATGTCTTGATCCACCTTTTTATCTTTGTTAATCTCCATGTCATTCTCAGAATTTGACTCAGTGGTTTTAACCATGCTGACCTCTACATTGTCTCTGGCGTGGATACTGCTGCCCTTTCTTCTCTAAAATGGGTTGGAAATAAATATATTTAAAAAATGTTTTAGCTGACAACTGTTGTCTTCTCTACGAAATGCGTAAATTAGGACTGACTGCAAGAATGGGTATATAATGGGCTAAAAATAACCCAAAGCTAATCTAGGCAAACAAACAGCAAAGCAGAGTAAAATAGCCTTTAGTGATGATGGGCCAAATGAACCATTAGAAGAAAATCTGTAAAGGCCACTCGTCCTCAGATTCACTTCCCTAACACAACACACAGTATTTAACAAAAGTATGACCTTGCTAGGCGCACTTCATTGGGTGTCAAGATGGACAGATGTATAGTACCATTGAGAACTACTACCATGTCAAGGAACTGACCAAGGCATTTTTTCAAAATAAATACCATTACACAGGATTCGTGCCCAAGAGTACATAGTCTGTGTTGATCTAACCATTTATTACTGAAGGGTATTTCCTTCTGGCTTGGTCTCTCAGCTAAGAAACGTTGAGCTTCCTGCCACCCATACTAAAACAAGAGTCAGACAATGGTTCGTCTGACACCGAATCGGTGAAGACACCTCCGACGAAAACAAGTGTAAGAATCGTTCTTAGGGTTGATGTAGTTTGCAAGTCTGGCAAGGCATATTTCTTATCCCTTTATTGCGAAAAATAGCACACAAAAGATGGCATCCCATCGAATGTGATTCCAACTAACAATTGATAGGCAATTAAATGCTTTGTTAAAAAAGAAAAAACTACCCTGATTTCTTTTTTATCCTTTCAGATCTTTTGATAATTCTGTCTTTATATCAACATATTATTCTGCCACTCTTACATTACCTAACTTTTGATTTTTCTTCCCTCTTGCCTCCCCTTCCAACTGCTTTCTTCTTGCTGACCTTTTCAAAAACAACCAGCCTAACACATGCAAAAGCTTTGAATCATAAAGATCTATTGAACACCATTTACTTATCATAAATAAATACTTGAAAAAAACCCGACTGGTCTACTGAAGCTATATTTAGGCAATTGTTCAAAAAATACAAGTAAAATTAAATTAGACATATGTAAATGGGTTGTTATTTGGAATATTGCAAAGTCAATGAGTGGATGTGTTTTTGTTTCTCTTGGCGTTTTCTATTTCCTGTATTTAATTTTATTATATTGTTTCAAATATAAGCAGTTAGTATGCATACAAATGAATTACCTGTGTAAAAGTGTATTTTTGTGCTTCTACCAACCGAAAACAACATTGGGAATACTCTTGAAATTCACGAAATCGAGGATTTAACAGTTTTCGTTAATCAGAACGCATGATTATTCCTTGTTTTGCTACTTTATACAGGATCAAATAAAATATTACAGTGTCACAAGTGTTACATATCTGACCATTTTCATAGAGCATATTTTAAGAAAGTAAGTTGTGTACACACCACAAAAATTTGGTGAGGCAACACAGACAGAAGTAACTGACAACAGCCATGTCTATCAACACAGAGGAAATTGAAAAATGGAGGTGTTAAGCCTTTTCTCCTTTCTTTCTCTCTTTCCTCGTTTTTCATTATCATTTTCTTCTATCTTGTTACATTTCCTGGTTTGTCATCTTCCATCTCCAAAAAAGTCAATACTCAAAAAAACACTAGATCTCGACCACATCATTCTGTTAACGTCTGACTTGCAAATGTCCATGGAATACATTTCAATACGAGTAAAATTAAGACTCATGAGGTAACTGCAGAACAGTTATGTTATATGGGTGGCCACGTGAGTGGGATTGAGCAGCTACAAAACTAACAACATCATTTGAGGGATGTGACAAGCGTTATGTGTATCATCACATACTAGACTGATAAACTATGGTTTCACTTTATATGGTAATGTCTTCAATTCACTACAATCAAGACACTTACCTGACACAAAATGTCCAATTTTTGTTCGCTTTCTCCCACAAAATGCTAATATAGTGTTGTAGTACTACAACACACTGCCTTTCATTCGAATGTATCCAATAGACCATTTTCAAACACTTAAACAGGGTTAATACAATATTGGGTTAGTTTAATCTGGTTGAGCTAACCATTTTTTATTCATCTGCTGGGCACAATTTTCTTGCTCCATGAAGTCAGTTTATGAGGACGCTATAGCAATCACACTCTAAGAAAATTCAGTAATAATAAACACCATTTTATGCAATGCTGTCATCTGAGCTATTACAATGATCTGTTCATTGTTTATTGCAAGGTAAATCTTAATCCTAAGCTCTAATAAAAACAGCTGAACTTAGTAAGCTAGTCATAAGTTTAAAGGTCAGAGAACCCAGAGTAAATTTTGTTCAATATGTTCACCATTTACTCTTAATGCAAGAGATCCAACAAGAAACTCAAATGCAAAAACCTTACCTGGAAAAGGCACATATTCCAGATGTGTTTTAGATTCAGGCTTCTGATGTACCATGGTGAATGGAATGTTGAGCAGTTTACTACTTTTACAACTGCAAAAACAAAAATAAAGCTCAAGAAGATGGAGTAGACAAATTTGAGTTTTCCTTGTACTGGTTGCAAAGCACCCTATATTGGCAACATCGATAGAGCATTACATGAATGTACAAGAGAACATTATACACAAAATGAATCTGGAATTAAAGGCATAGTTTACAATGCACCAATTTTCACTATTTTGCTATCATTATCCCATATGTTTAAAAACAATGGTAACAACGATGATAACAAAGGCATCAATGTCAATAATTCACTAAAACACTCGAAAAATAAATAAATCTATAAAATGGATCACTCTTCTATTCAAAACGGCTCTTCACATCAAAGAAAAATCACCTTTGTTAAACAATGATTTCATAGCATCGAGGGGTCTTCAACTGTTTTTAATTGGTTTTTTTATTCTCCTTTTCTAACACAAAAACATTCTATCTAGTATATTTCAGACTTTTATTGGTTTTTAATGACACTTGATTATAGATATAAGATTGTTTATAGTTTACTATTTTTCTGTCCTGATGATGATTTGTAATAAAATCTAAAATTTGATCTTTAATAATTTGCTGTTTACTTGGCTTGAATTTTCAGTCAAAAAACATGCGTATTTTTGGATTAATATTTATGTTCCATATTTTGAAATTGTTTGCAGGAAAAGGATTTCGTGTCCCCATAACTGTGTGATCTATTAAAACAGGTTTTTACGGGGCTGCCACACTGTCAGTTTCAAATGTTATCCGTTTAGTAATCCAGTATGATAAGGTATTTTCGATGGCTTTGTCTTTACTGTATAACCCAATCATCTGAAGTTGACATTTGTATAACCATTATTAATCATCCCACAACATACAACCAAAAAAATCAATGACATACCTCTGAAACATGCGGGAAATGAAACATCCATTTTCAAAGCATACGATTACACCATGTTTATCCTACCAACTGAAACAATCTGTAGGGATTAAATATTTTATGTTTTGTCATAACCTACAAAAAAGACAAGGGATGACATACAATAAACTTTTGTTTTTTATTTAATAGTTCACACTATACAAGTTCACCTCACAGTAATGAGAGCTATTTGAATAAAAAATACAACAGCTATGGCATAATAACAGTAAAAAACATGTATCATCACAGTATATGATTTATATCACTACCAAGTCTTCATTTAGGCATTACAAATACCAAGTAAACACAAAAATAATCTCCTATATCTTGCATTTTCAAAATATAAAAACTATTATTATTATTAATATAATTATTTATTATTATTATTATGAATGAATAAAGCTTTGGTACAAGCCATAATATATAACTACCAAATATTGCCAGTTAAAAGTACAAAACATGTTCTGATACATGAAACAACCATTCTCAAACCTAAGAGACAGCCTTACTCAGCGCAAGGGAAATTTCGAATCTGATTATGTAACAACAACAACAACAACAACAACAA
>RDPX01000083.1:835416-874255 GCA_003991215.1 Morbakka virulenta
AACAAGAAGCTGTACTTTGCCTTTGTGGATTTGGAAAAAGCCTTTGACAGAGTGCCAAGAGAAGTTGTTTGGTGGGCTTTACGGAAACTAGGAGTAAGTGAATGGCTGATTAAGGTTGTTCAGGCAATGTACAGAAATGCTTAAAGTCGGGTAAGGGCCAAGAGTTCCCATACTGAGAATTTTAGTGTGGGAGTTGGACTTCATCAGGGATCTGTACTAAGTACACTGCTTTTTATTTGTGTTTTGGAAGCACTGTTAAGAGAGTTTTGAAAGGGTTGCCCAGAGGAATTGCTATATGCAGATGACCTGGTTCTCTCCAGTGAGACATTGGATGGTCTACTTGCTGAGTTAGAGACTTGGAAGAAGGGTTTGGAAGGTAAAGGTTTGAGAGTGAACATGGGAAAGACAAAAGTGATGGTCAGTGGTCACAATTTAGGAAAGCCATTGGAGAAAGGAAAGTTTCCCTGTTCAGTCTGTGGGAAGGGAGTTGGGAGCAACTCAATCTATTGTGGTGCTTGCAAGCACTGGGTACATAAACGGTGCAGTGGAATAAAGGGCAAACTGACAGAGAGTAACCATTTAAGCTGCAAGAGGTGCATAGAAGGAGAGGGAGCCTGCCCCTTAGACCTATGGAAAGTGCATTTGGAGGGTGAGGAAATTGAAGTTGTCCAGAAGTTTTGCTACCTTAGGGCACCCTTGGGGCTGAGGGAGGTGCTGGTGCAAGTGTAACAGCAAGGATTAACAGTGGATGGAGTAAGTTCAGGGAGCTGATGCCAATGTTAACCAGCAGAGCTTTGCCATTACCTACCAAAGGTAGAGTCTACCAGGCATGTGTACATAGCACAATGATGTATGGCAGTGAAATTTGGCCAGTGAAAGCTGAAGATGTCAGCCACATGGAGCGGAATGACATGAGAATGATAAGATGGATGTGCAATGTAAGTCTAAAGGACAGGCTCAGCTCTAATGAACTCAGTTGGTTTGGTCATGTGGAGAGGATGGAAAAGAATGCTTGGGCAAGTAGATGCAGAATAATCAAGGTGACTGGAACCACTGGCAGAGGAAGACCGAAGAAAACACGGGAGGAAGTGATAAGGATGAATCTCAAACAAAAAGGTGTCAGCAGAGACCTGGTGAGGGATAGGATAACTTGGAAGTCAATTTCAAGAAAGCGTCCAACACATGCTAGCGTGTAAAAGGAACGTTAACTGGAATATGATGATGATGATGATGATGATTGTTGTTTTAACCCATTTTCTGGTGGAAAATATTCAGTATTGATCACCAGAATAGGGTCAAGTCTGTATTCAAGTCTGTATATACATTTTATACAATGACTCATAAGTCCTTTTAAATGTGTCAATCTGATTTGATTTCAAATAGTGTTCTCTCATTTTTCATGGTATACAAAATCATTCATTTGTCTGATGTGTGGTAGATTTCATTCTTCATGATAAAAATGAGATTGCTCATATATCTAATTTGCCAAAGATATGTGTTTATTTGTCAATCCATGGTACTGTAAACTTCATTTTTGTAATAACAATAAGTGAGCATTTATCTAACATCCTGTAGAATTTATGTCACTGGAATGATATCTAGTGTAAATCAATAATGCCAATCCAGACAGATTTGATGCATTTCTTAGACATGATCTCCAACAGGTCAGAAATAATTTTTTAAAGCCCTGAATCATTGTTATATTGCCACATACTTTTTGGTATACCTTTTAAGCACCTTAAGCAGTGCTCTCCCTAAACAGGGCTGCTAAGCCCTAAGAGTCTCTACCAAAGTTAGTTACTGTCACATGAAAATGTAACAGTGCTGTTAGCAAAAGATCCCTTCTGCCTACATATAGATTTGTGACTATATGAATATATGAATTTCAAAACCTTGGCTGTAAGGGAGCTGTTTTAAATCTGAATTTTCCCAATCCTAGGTGAGCAACTTACTCAAGCTGACAAGTCCAATCTACCCAAAGTAACTGTTTGTGCTGGGGTTTGATTGTCAGAGGCTATCTGAGACACCTGTCATTGACAGCATTTTGTAAAAAGTGGGAGTTTATCCCACCAACATTATCACCCCTACTGTGATAACCCTTAAAACTAAATACGTACCGATATACATACATACACACATACATGCATACATACATAAATAAATACATCTAAAACCTGGAAGTAACAATAAAATACCTTTTTAAATTTTAAAAAAACCCACAAAAATTATTGTAGTGCAATTGGCAATATACAAAAACTTGAATAAAAAACACCTTTTATCATTAGAAACCTAAATATTACTCATTTGACTAGCAGTGGGGAAGAATAACGCCCCCAATACACACACACACACACGCACTACACACTGTGAAAATCATGCTGGTCCATAAAAAGTTGAGTAAGCCTACAGCATATATTTAAAAACGGTCCTTATAATAATTTGAAGTGTCAAGTTTTGTGCTTATTCAATTGTTGTTTGGTGAATTTTCGTGTAGAGTAAATTAACTCATGATCACTTGCACCAATACTGATAACATTGTCATATCTTATCATATTCAGTAACCAAGATTAAATCCAACAGAAAACTATTACTTGCACACCCCCTAAAATGACTTTAAAATGGATTAGTGTAAGACTACCTCACCTTAAATTTACAAAAAATAAAAAGTTATACCATAGATAGCTTTCTGAAGTAGATAGTCTTCTTCGATATAAACATTTTTGAAATTTTATCACATTGCATGAACCAACATCAAAATGAAAATAAAGCAAAAAACACCAACAGAACAAACTTAAACTGTAACTTACTTTTAAGTCAACTCAGTGTCTTTCTAAACTCAGTTGAGGGTGATACAATTACAAATATATCTTGCAAGGTCTGCCAAGTGCCAGCCTCTTGTTTTTCAGGATTGTGTCTTGTGCAGGGCGATTGGATATAAGAGCCTCATATTCAAGTGTTTCAAATCGAGACTTAGCTCCTCCAAGCCCCTCCTCCCCCAGCGTGAAACTCAAACAAAGGCTCATTCTCGAAAAAACGTCAAGGATAAATTTTAGCCTGTGCTTATAAACCGCCAAACCCGAATAAATACCCTAGCTAGGGGATTCAAAATTAGCAAACACTCACCCGTCTTTATTTGAATACGGTAAGAACAACTCGTTTGTAATTAATGCTTGAAAAAGGGATACTTCCTAATTTTATCTAATACAATATCTACAGCTGTATAATAGAAAATGCTTTTCTTCTTAACAAACTTAGTAAAGAATATTTGAGCTATACTTTGAGTAGCATGAAAATTTCCCTGAAAATCGAATCCACTTTCTCCGAATGTTTTACCTTTGATTTGAAATTCGTCAATATTTATTACACCGGAGTCAAAGAATTGCGATATAAGCTTCGAAAGCTTGATAGGGGCATAGCCAACTTCACCAGGCTAAGAATCCCTAACCTTTTTGTACACTCTGATCGCATGTACCCCGTGCTTTTGGGCTTCTTCTGTGAGATCTTTTGACAAAGCAGCCTTTTCCCCATCTCAGGTGGCAACTTATCTTTGTACACAAAATTGTCTTTTACACTAAATTTGTAACATCACAGTAGATGACAATTGATAGCAAATGGCCTAATAATTCATCCATTTTACATTGAAATGTCTCTAGGTTATTAGTAGTACCATACTGCATTCTTTTTGCTTGGAACATGATGCCAAAATGTCACAAAAGCAGTAAGCTCACGAAATTCGTTAACTAATTTAAGCTATCAAAATTCGTCATTTACATCAACAGTAGGAAAAACTGGTCGTAATCAAACTTGGGCTATATATTTCTTTGGCTCTAGAATTGGATATTGTGAAACCACAATAGTTTTACGAAAAACACAACTTACAATCGAGATACGAATTTTACCATTTTACCTATGTATATTGAACTAACTGAACGACTTATGCTAGCCCTCTCTGTACAATGCTGTTTAATTAGATCGTCCAACTCTGCCTCCATCAGTTCCCTTCCTGGAGGAGGCAGACGATGCGATTTTAATCGATGTTTGGGCAACACTGTAATCCTTTATCAAATGCCAATAAACTTTTAACACATTCAACATCCTAAAGAAGCCAGAAAATGCTTCACTTAATATTCCTTTAAGATGTATGGGGGGCATAGAAGGTTAGCACCTTTGCCAACCATCAGCTGCATCTTCGGATGGATGGACGCATTGGTACCTTCTCCGTGTCCTCAACTCTCACTACTGGCTACTCGCAGTTACCAGTGCACGGTAACGGCCACATCCCGGCTCTGCGTCTCAGCTGGGGTACCAAACGTAGTGAGGAGTTGCCGCTCTGGCAATTGGGGTAGTGCAGCCTCCAAGTGTACAGAGACTGGAGTGGTAGTAAACACTAGCATGACAGCAGGATGCCTGGGACATCCGGGGCAATAGCTCGATAGGGCACGCTTATGCACCTAAGTAAGCAGTGGCCAGCCATTTCCGGAGAGGAGATGAGCACCAATGGGAATAACGATCTTCGAAACTTGTAGCGCGATGCCAGCAACAACCAACCCTCACCACATACCGGATCGGCCGTGGCTTGGGTCACCAACGACCGCGCCCTCTGCTACTGCTCCCTAGGGCAGGGGTGTTAAGTATGCTACAGGAGAGCAACCTAACATTGCAAAACAGACGATCGTAATCGGACACTGGAAGGTAAGATCACTCTATGCGACAGAAAAATTAAAAGAACTAACGTATGAGCTGGAAAACTACAGATGGCACATTTTAGGACTCTCAGAAACGAGGTGGAATGGGATTGGTGAACACACAACAGAAGAGGGTCATAAACTTTGGTATAGTGGAGAAGATCACCATCAGAAAGGAGTAGGAATATTAGTGAACAAAGCTATCAAGTCTTCAGTCCTTGAATGCAAACCTATTTCAAGCAGATGTATAACATTTCAAATCAGTGCCAAGAGAAAGCACTGAGAAGTTGGGATATACGAAAAAAGCTAAAAAGTAAACGACATCGCAGCAGAACAACAGAAGAATTCAAACAGAGCAATAAAAAGGTAGGAAAACTTTTGAGAGAGGCTAAAGATTCATGGATCAACAAGCAATGCGAGGAAATCGAGAACTGCATTAAAAGAAACAACTCAAAACAAGCATATGACACCGTAAAGAAACTGACGAAAAAATCAGGCCAAAAAGCAAGTGTCATTAACAACAAAGAAGGGAAGTTGTTGACAAAGCAGGAAGAAGTCTGTGAAAGATGGAGAAAATATTGCGAAGACTTGTACACCACTGACGTAGGTGTAAACGAGGATGCACTGGGGATCAGTCAGTCAAATGAGGAAGTTGAACCGAAGATCCTGGAATCAGAAGTTGAAGCAGCTATAAGAGCACTGCGGCCCAACAAATCACCTAGTGAATTATTGCAGGCAAGAATGTGTGAAGTAACTCCTTTACTCACAAAGATCTGCAACCGGATCCTAAAAACAAAGCAATGGCCGAAACAATGGGTGCAAAGCATCATGATCCCACTCCACAAGAAGGGAAATGCGAAAGAATGCTCCAATTATCACACGATCAGCTTGATTAGTCACCCAAGCAAAGTCCTACTGAAAGTACTACTTAGCAGACTGCAGTCAAGAATTGAGTCTATCCTTAGTGATGAGCAGGCTGGTTTCCGCCCAGGACGCAGTACTATAGAGCAGATATTCAATCTTCGAGTGCTCATAGAAAAACATATCGAACATGGCCTAGCAGTTTTTGTCAATTTTATCGACTTTAAGAAAGCTTTCGATAGTGTTTGGCACGAAGCACTGTGGAGCACAATGTCAAAGAACGGCATCCCTCAAGACATAGTACACCTAGTTGCTGAGTTACATTCTCAAGCTGAAAGTGTCATTCCAATCGAAGGTCAACACAGCTTGCCTTTCAGACCAACCGTCGGCGTAAGACAAGGCTGCCTACTGTCACCCAGTCTATTCAATGTCCACCTAGAACAAATAATGACAGCAGCACTGGAAGATTTCGAAGGCACTATAAAGTCGGAGGAAAGCACGTCGATAATCTGCGCTTCGCGGAAGATATCGCATTACTGGAAGGTACCGCAGAAGAATTGCAAATACTGTCAGACCGTGTTGATAGAGCTGCAAAAGAGGTAGGAATGTTAATAAGCGCCGAAAAGAGCAAAATAACGGTATTTAACAATAACAACAAGAATGAACCGATAGTGAAGTTGAATTCAGAAAAATTAGAAGTTTTGAATGCTTTCAAGTACCTGGGCTGTACGATGACATCAGACGGAAAGTCCACCAAGGAGCTCGAAGTAAGGATCGCCCGTTCTATCAATTCTCTAAGGCAACACAAGACAATATGGAAAAGTAAAGCAATCAGCCTGAAGACAAAGATACGATTCATGAGAAGCATGGTTCTTTCTTGTTTTCTATATGGGTGCGAAACTTGGACCTTGACACCACAAATAGAGAAGAAAATAAGAAGCCATGAATTGCGATGTTACAGACGCCTACTCCGAATCCCATATACAGCGCATAGGACAAACGAGTCGGTAATGGAGGAAGTCAAGTGTCACGTAGGCCAAATCGAACACTTTACAGAAATGGTAAAAAAGCGCAAATTACAATGGTTTGGGCATATAGCAAGGAGCAATAGCTTGCTGAACACCATATTTTAAGGAATGATAGAAGGTATAAGACCGAGAGGAAGACCCAGAGCGATGTGGAAGGATGACATAACAAGATGGACCGGAAAAAATATACATGAGCAACGGCTGTTGGCAAAGGACCGGAAGAAGTGGCGAGCCCTGGTGCATGCTGTGTCGCGTGACGAGCCCCTACGATCGCAGCGGTGAAGGGATAGGTAAGGTAACGTAATATTCCTTTACGATCAGACTCGGACACTTCAATGGACTTCGATTTGAAAGAGGCCCCTCTATTTAGATCAGCAGTGGTCAATTAAAAAATATGGCCCGAGGCTGAATTTCAGGCTGAGGCCATATATTTCTAGTTGAACACTGCTTATGGTATGAGGGCGTCCCTTAAGTAAAACCAAAACTCGTGCTGCGTTATCTAAATGCCATCAAACTGGCAAGATTACCTTAACTGAAACATATATTTCTGTCATTGTGCAGGTACAGTTTGTACTTCTCTGTTGCAACCCCAAAGCAGTTTATCTTAAACCTAATTGCTATTACATCAATCAGTACTAAAAACAAATATAAAAAGTAACAAAATGTCCTCCTATTGAGATTCGAGGATAAACGATTTTTGGCTTATCTTGTCCGTCAAGTATTCTCGGCTTAACTATACTTGCAACTTAAAACACGACTGTCATTAACCCCTAACTGGTACTCTGAACATCCTTCTTATTCAAATTCCAGCATTTTCGATATAGTATTGGGTACACAGATTCGTTGGATCTGTGACTCATGTCTACAACAACAGCACACAACTTCTGACTTTTTCGTGGGTCCGTTTGTCGTGAAAACTGAGCTTTCTGAATTAAACCCCTTGTGGACTTAAAGCCGCTCGGCATGCCAAATAAAATCTTTGTAAGTTTCCCAGGGTCTTGAGATGAGGTCTCCCTTCAGTGGACTCCCATATCAGTAAATAAATTTTGTTTTAACTAAATATCATTTCTTTACCACCGAACAATTGTGAATTTATGAATATTTTGTTGCCTAACAATCCCAGGTACTCATAGCTTAGACAAAAAAATAAGTAATTTCAGTCTTTCCAGTGCTTTATTTTCTCAGCAAAAAAGGTCCAATAATATACTCTTAATTCTATCAAAACGTTTAATATCGCCTTCTTTTAAGCCTTCCTCGACAAAATTTTCCCTCTATACCCAAAAATAACAGTAGTATATTAGCCTTATCTCCGTCTTTGACTATTTGCCCGTAAAAAACGTCTGAAGCCACAAATTTCAAAATTTCCCATAAAGAATCCATCTTGCTTTGTAGCAGATAAATATGCATTTGAACCATGTTCATTTTTCTTCATATTAATTATAATATTTCGCAAAGAACTTGTGTCGATGAGGCCAACTACGTCTTTGCTCAGAGCTCTCTGAAGTCTATGTCGGAGTTGGATGGTAAAGAAATCATGCTTTTGACAAGTGACTTCTAGGTGTTTCGGTCTGATAGAACACCTTCTCAAGAGTGTATTGGAATGTAAATAAAACCAAATACCGTTTCAGTACCTTCTTCAAACGTAGCTGTTAGACCTTACGGTCTAACAGCTTCTGCCAATTGACGATACATGATCTGAACACAATTTTTTAGAGTCTAACTAATTTAGTCTTTGGCAACCAAATACATCACTGAAATTAAACCAAGCAATATTTTTTCCTTTCTTCCATTCAGAAGTTCTCCTGCTAGAATTTTTTATGCCAATTTTCAAAACTTTGAACCCCTGTAAATTCCAAATGTCCCAAATCACGGCATTGACAAACTAAAAGATAAGCAACGCCCAAAAGTTGCCAAACATCTGCAAAATCCGAGTATTAGTTTCGAGGCATGACCTGCACATGACAATACCTTGTTGACTATGGTGTTAAGAGACGGGTCAAAGAAAATGTCAAAATGGGTACAGTTCAAAATCGCATACTTTATTCACAGGAATTATAATATACAGAATGTATAATACACAATAAAATTCTTCGAACAAATAATGTACTCTAAATTCAATATACATATGAAAAATTGGGATTATTGAATGTTACATACACATTAAATGTGAGCGAAACAGAAACGTATATAAAGACAATTGCACATCATACACAAGTATAAATGACAATTTGTACATTTTTAATTTCCTCAATAGAGGCAAGAAAGGGTTGAGAGTTATGCCAACTCTCTTCAAATAGGGATTAAAATAAACATATAAAAATAAACAAAATGGTCTAGTTTTGATGTTATTACTGACGGGAAAAATTAAGGTAGGTTGTTGTGTTAACTTGATTGAATTGCCAAGAAATGGAGCAACTTTTAATGACACATCTGGGTACGACGAATAATAGCAAAATTCTAAAACCAAAATAAATAAATGCCAAAAGTTGGAATTTGTTTGATACTGTCTCTTTCCTTTAATTCATGGCAAAGTTTAATTGTCGCTGTCTATGATCATAATCATTAAAACATTGGACCGAAACATGTACCTTTACTAATAAATTTAATAAAAGCAAATAAAATTTGGGTGTAACTCAATTTACAATGTGAAAAAGTCTGGTTTCATGACCCCAATCAAAGCTGTAGGAGAGGACTTAAATGTGGGCAAGTACGTACTGTAGTACGTACTGTGAGGATTAGGAGTCAAAATGCTGCTAGAAAATCTAGGTCATTGAAAGTCGAAGACACACTCATTCAAATATCAATTTATCTCCATTTCTAACTGATTATTGGCTTGAAAACAATCACCAGTAAAATCCTAAGAGGCCAACGAACTAAAATTGGGATTATTTCCTGTTCTGAAACTGGTAGTACTAAACACCCGATCTGATATCACTACGACAAAACTTGGCTACGAATGTAATATTAACAGAGAAGAAAGTGGGGCATTAAATGTGCATCAAATGCCCACTATCTCTAGTAGAATCTACCGACCACCATGCCCGTAAATGGTAAAACTGATCCCTTCAATTTTTGTGACCTTAAGAAGTGGAGAAAAGATGAATCTTTACGCCAAAAACAGGCCATCGTTTATCTGTACTCCCTACACAGAAGAATGTGCCTAATCTGCAATGGACTTAAGAGTCACTAGTGTGAATGCTATGGTGGGACCTTTAAAAATATTCATTACTGATCCAAACCAACAACAGAGCTGTTGTATTCCATGGTGAGATTTGGGCCCATGTTTTAAAATTCTCTCTAGTTTTTGTTTCTTTTTTGGAGTTTCAGCACAGAAAATAGAAAAACATCAATATCAGTTTCATGCATTTGGCCCTATCAGCCAATGTAGGAGAGTGCCCTCAAATCTATGAGCAGAGGCCTCAAAAGTTGCTTCTGTTTTATATTTCTATTAAGAGGCCACGTAAGTTTAGAAAAAAAGAGCACCCTGTGCAATCAACTGGCCTTCATTCATAACTGCTGTTAGCTACCAAAGCCGTGAGAGCCTCTTTAAAAAAGTTAGGAATGATGTGTAATAATTAAACAAGGACATCCAAATCATAGTTGTTCTTTTGCCAACGGGGGAAAGTGAAAATTGAAACAAGGATATTCTTAGATTGTCAATAAGTGCTTGAAAATAAACGCAAGCTCGGCAATATATCGAACTGCACTCACTAAGATTTGCATCGCGAATTGCCTTAACACAACACCTGAGCATTGTCAAAAAGGAACTGCTAGTTTCCTTGGTTTTAAGCTTAGAGTCCAGGCCTCTTAACAGATCGTTTGTTTTAAAGATGAGTATCATCTGCCTTGGTACACGATTTAGAACTTCTGTTATCTCTGGTATGTAACGAACCACAAGTTTCTGAATTTCCATAATCTGAAGTGGAAAGAAAAAAACCCTTTCATCAAAACAATCGTTGTATTTCGAAGCATAGCAGTGATAAATCCTCATTCATAAATATCAATATTTCAAAAATCGTTCAAAATTCACATTTAAGGTAGAGGTTCAATTATTCATAAATGCTTTTCATAAATTGATATATCTGGCTTTTTAATCCGTTAAGTTTCTCCATCGTAAGGTAAAGTTCTATTTTCCGTTGCCCTTAGCACTATGCGAACAGTAATGGCGATGTATTACTGCAATCTTGTTTTAACTGTGACTCGATTGTCAATTATTAGGTTATGGACAATGTACACACCCGACCTTGGATTAAAGAACCACACAACTGATTTCAACCAACCCAACATAATCATCACCATTATTATTATCATCATCATTATTATTATTATTATTATTATTATTATTATTATTACCATCATCAATGTTCTCCAGAAATAAACACTTAATATTTTGTAAGCAAGAGCAAAGCTTTGGAGTGGTAAAATAAACTAAGCAAGTAAATTTTTGGAAACCCAACACATAAATAATCATACACCTAACTGTAAGTAGAATGAAGAGTTGCTTCTCAGATAATAAATAGCTTAATTTAATGTGCGAAAACGAAGGGCTGCTATAGCCAAAAATGGTTTTGAAAAACAAGAATATTCTTACTTGTAAAAAAATAATTTTAATTACAAAAAAATGATTCTTAAAATGCTTTGTGTGGTCAACATTAATCTATGGATGGGAAAGTTGAAGATCAATAAGACGATGCAAGACAAGACAGAAGCAAGAAAATGTGGTGTTTTGGACGTTAAACGTATCTTGGGTGAACAGAGTGAGTAACGTTTAAGTCCTAGCTAGCTGTAATGAAGCAAGATCACTGTTAAAAGTAATAAGACAAAGGCAGTTCAAGTTCGTTGGTCATGTCATCAGAGAAAAAGAAAGTATTGAAAAGCTTGTTGTGGAAGGGCAACTATCCGGAAAGAGAGCCAAAGCCAGACAAATAACATGACACATATGGAAGGTTCAACATCATCGTTTGCTGGCAATTAAATTACGAATGCGCTTCTTCATGCTGCTCTTCACAGTAAAAGGTTTAAGATCATGGTCGCCAAAGTTAGACGCTGATAGAACACATGAAGAAGAAGATGGGGGAAATTTTGATGGTCCAAACACAAGGCCCAGAGAGACCAATAACTCCAACAGCTCATTCAAATGTTGTACTGGATTAAATTATCAATATTTTAAAGAGAATATTCAAATACCTGATGCCTACAAATGAAAACTTCAATGCTTTGGAGGATTGTACGAATAAAAAGTTTCTAAGTAAATGAATATTAACTTTAAATAAAACCAACATATGGTATTTTTAACTGCACAGTCCAACAATGGGTGGAAGAAAGCATGAAGGTGACTTATTAGAAAATGATTGTTCAAGAAAGAGAATGCAACTAGGGGAAGGCTGATTCAGTGTATTCCGCTGTACGAAAGCAATTGAACAGTAAAATTACTAAGAAAATCCACTGAGGAATTTCAAACCAATCCAATCTAAATATTAAAAGAAAATGGGTACTAAATTACATATATAGTATAGTTCAATTAAGTAAACGTTTTAACTTTCGTCTACGTCACTAATACACAATCCTCTTGCATCAAGCGCATAAATAATCAGCAGCCTAAAAGAACATTATACCATTACGTAATTACAATTGCGTTTTAAAACAAAAAAACCCCACAAAAAGTAGATAACACAAGAAATTGCCAGATAAGGATAATCTTGAAGTTAGTCTTATTTCGTTTTATTATTTCCACTGTTTCCGTTTTACTTTATCACTTGCCTTCTGGTCAGGTCTGGAGATATTCTAAAGTCTGTAAATCCATAATTACTTTCATATTACATTCGAATTTGTAGATTGAAAGATTTATTTGAGTGTACATTTAGTGAAAATTACTAGCCACTGCAAAATTAGGAAATGATTCAATTTGTGTGACAAAAACAACAGCACAGCATGGGTTATGTATGAATTATTTGTGATTTTGGATCTGCGCTGTCAAGCATATACTGCATCTCATTACTCTACTTAACTGTGATTAATTTTCAGTTTATTTTTTATTCAATTTTTCTACCCTTTTTTACTCTAGTACTTTTGGCTTTTGCTACTTTGCATATCTTTCAGTTCTCAGACATTAGGTAGTTTTCCTTGACGAAAATGCTCCGAATACAAAACAGAAGTTTCTATTAAATCTTTTTGGGGTCTTCATTGAGACGTCTTGAACCTTGGTCTTTAAAAATGTGATAAAGTACAATGAGAGTGTTGCTTCTGGGTGGAATTGCGCCCCGGTTGTTACCATTTGACTGACCTGACACGCATATTTCAAATAATGGGCATTCAAAAGCCTCTCTTTCAAAAACAATTTCAAAAATACACTAAGACAGATGAATAGCAGTGACAAATAAGGCAGTCAGGTTGTAAAATTATTAACAACTTTAGAGTACAATTTTTGACTGAGGTAGTCTGTGGTTGCGTCACCAGTTGGTAAACAAAAGCGAAGCAGGATTAAAAAAATGATAAGGAGGAGAAAATTGGGGCAGAATAAGAAACACATGTAAGCTCAGACATCAGTAAGAGGTACGCAACAACTGGTAGAAAAACCATTGCGAGGTTGACAATGGGGACTGAAAAAGAATACGATATACGCAATATCCGAGTAAGCAAAAAAACCTTAATGCACATGTTGCGTAGGGAAAAACAACCGTCCCCTTACACACACCCGCTAAATGCATGTATACGCAATATGCCAAGTAATGATGTTCAACTGTATGTATAGAAAGAATATATAATAATTAAGCACAAAGTAAAAAGGAATGAGGGGAAAAAGCCACTGCATATCTAACTTTTGAATGGGTTTCTACAGAGCTCGTGTAGTGAGCTTTTGTTTTGTCTGTTACTTAAGCCCATTGACTTTGTGTTCTACTAAATACCATTGGAAAAACTGTGCATTATCTTTTGCGTTTGAACAAAATCCATATACGTCATTAAAATCAAAATATTTACAGCATAATCAAAATGAAGTTGAAGCTACAATTAATAAAGCTCAAAACTATACAAAAACCTTTTCTGACGAAACTAAATCAAACAGATCAAAACTGTTAACTTGACACAAATAGCTGCAGCATGGAAGGCATGAAAAAGTCGAGTGGGGCTCCAATTACAATGCAAAGGGCCAGATAATACCAATTTATCAATACAAACCAACAAAGTAAATATAAAGCAATGAAAAGTCGGCAGATGCCTTTTGTTCCACTGACTGGTATCTGTGTATTGGTATTTGTGTCACCGGCAATAGTGAAAAAGCTTACCCATAGTGTCCTTAAAGTAACTATATATATGTATGTATATCCAGCTACATGTGCAACATATCTAATTTTTAAACGCCAACTCTATAGTACTTCCGAAACTCACCTCGCTTTCGGTAACATCTACCTTTTGTATCCCTGCATTAATAGAGTCCCAAGATCTGCCAGTTAACATGCAGGAAAACACACCATACATATCCCCAACTCCTAGAGCTCTACTGTGGGTTTGAATATTTTTAATATCTCCAGATATCAATGACTGCCACAACTTACAGTAAGTCAATCGAAAATTATCCGTCAAGTTCTACAAAAAAAAAATCAAAAGAAATATTTTTTGTGACAAGATTTTAAAAATCAACCATAATACATGAGTATCACTTACCATAGACCTAAAGCTTGCAGCTAGCCAAAGTCACAAGTCCAAACTTAATTTTTATGATCGTAATTCTTCACGCAAGATCTGCAACCCACATATTACATACTGGTTACGATGTATGCTTTCTGGGTGAGCAAACAAGGAGGTAGCGGGGGAGCTGAAAGGAAACGGTGACAGGTTTAGATCCAGAAAACATGTTTTTATTGTGCCAGTGATACTGAAATTTTGTCCATTTAAAGTTTGAGTATTAAGTACGAATTCAGAGAAAGACTAAAGTGACACAACTTATTAGTTATAAGGGGAAGTTCTAATCTCCCTTTAGAGGGTACATTTTAACGTTTGCGCTTCTTCCTGACCCGTGCATAGTTAATTTTAGGAATCTTACTTAACTGCTATGTACCTTGGAATACCGAGGAAAGAGATAGTATGTAACCTGTCCGTGAACATCCAATGCAACTTAATAATGATAATTCTCTCCGACTTATGACAATCGTACGGTTTTGCTGATAATTCATTCTTAAAAACACTATTTTAAGGTCACTTATTCAGAAAAGTCGGATCCATTTTCTGTGTTGTATCTAGGTACCACTTTTTCTCGTACACAAAATGCTCGATTTTAGGGTTGCAAGTCCACTGTGTTATTTACGAAAAAAATTAGACTATAAAATTTTAGTCTTTGATTTAGTGTGAGGAAATCAATGACGGTTTAAAAAAAATAAAATTCCCTTGCCAATAAAGTAAATAATGTGGCTATAAGATCAAAAAGAAGAAAAATATTTGACTAAATGACTCTGGTCGTACCTGATAAGATCCGTGGTCTAGCAGAACAATCTGAGCTTTACCATTGCTTGATTTTCTCACAAGAATATTACCCGGGTGTGGATCACAGTGGATAAAGCCGTGAACATAGATCATTTCACTGTATAAACGGCCAAGTTTTGAAGATACCTAGCAGGGTAAATTAACAATAAATATTACTATATAAAAACAATCTTGGTCTATATGGACTCACCCCCATATAGGATCTTTCTAATACAAATACTTAGATTTATTATACATACGTTCAATGCCTTTTAATCTAAGGAGCATAATCATTTCAATGCTAAACTATGAGATGGATTTCAGGGCAGGTATAAGTTGGATAAAACGTGTGACAGCTGAGGAGTGGAGAGAATGGTAAGGCAGAAGTTATGTTCATCAATATTCCAGATAAATCTGGCCTTCGACTGCAGCAGCTGTCGCAGGGCCTGCCGTCAAGGACTACGGTTAGGAGCGAAACAAGGCAATCCAAATCTTGGAATGACAAAACTAAGGGTTCGATTTTCTCTCCAGGTACATGGCTAAAAAGTGGCTAAGTGTCTGATCAGCATCTTACAATCCTAAAGATTTAAGCAGGTTGATGCCCCATGGTGTTCCTGAAAACAACAGTACGATTCTGTATTTCGGTCAGGTAACTTAATTAAGCGTATATTTTATACCCTCGAGCTGGGACTTCACGGTGTAAAGGAGCGTCCCCTTGCTGGCAGATAGGAGATGAATTGTAAAGTACTGCGGACTAACTCAGTATATGGAAAAGACACGATGGGGATTGGGAAGAAGGCCAAGTACCTCCTCCTGGAAAACCTGATCAGTTAAAGAAACAGACATCATTACAAAACAGGACCGGGGAAGAGCGGGCATCGCCAACCCCGCAGCATGAGGTTGGATGGAAAAACAACAGGTACGAGATGATAAAGGGTGTACGTAGACGTGGAACACTGAACGAGATTAGAGAAAGACTGTGTTCGTTTTCATTGCTGAATGGAGTTGTGATAATAGGAATATTACTCCCCCATAAAAACACCCACTTATGAGGGCTCGCATCTAAATGCGTCTCAGTTCATGCAAGAAGAAGACCAAGTCGAACTTGGTTCGTCTTGATGATGAAGAAAGGGGAAAAATACTGCGAAACAATAAAGAGCATGCTGGAAATGACCAAGTGCATGAGCGAAAACATAGAGAAAGTGTGAAAGCAGATAATGAAGGCATAAGTTAAATCAGCAAAAGAGGTGCTCAGCTATGGCAAAGAAGATTAGTGAGGGGCTGAGGTGACAGAGATGGGCCTGGATCGGCCACATGCTGAAGAAAGGCAGAAATGACGACTGTGCAGTGGCCAGCGGGTAAAGGTCTGAGGGACGAAGGAAAAGAAGCCGTCCAAAATCAACTTGGTAATGGGGGTGGGGGTGGATTGGAAACTGCAGGCAGAGTGTTTTTTTCACTTTTGTTTCAATCTTGCTAGAATCTTTTTTAAGAACTTTATTCAAAATTTACATTCTGGGTGATATCTTTAGCTACAAAATGTTTATGTTACTCCTTCAAAACATACCAAATAGTAATTTATTACCTTCCCAACAGTAGAGCATGTCTTTTGTACCATGCGATCATTAGGGTTCACAAAACGCCACTATTGAAAATGTCGAGCAACATTAATAAAGGGCTCAAGGCAATTAGAACTCAAACAGATTCAAAACTGGCCTAAAATTGTAAAAATTTTTGGCCTATTTAACAAACATTTTGCAATTTTACCAAGTGAAAAGCACACTGGTTTCGAATGTTATTGTAACAGTTGACCTTTCAACCTTTTTTTTAAAGTAAAAGAATAAAGCAAATAAAAATATTAAAGAGTGTTAACAACCACTATTTAAAGTTGCCTTTTAAAAAATGCGATCGACTGTTCCATGCCCGAGGGAAGCGTCTTGCTTGCAGCAGGCAAAATGGAGGAAGTGTCCAATAACTTCAACCACGGTGCTTATCTCCCATACACGTGGCTTTTTATAAGCATATGGCTTATAAGTACATGTGGCTTAAATTTTTGAATTTTTTAAGATTACCTGAAGAATATCCCAGCCTAAGTTTTCATAACGAAACAACTTTTTACCAAGAAGAAACCAAAAGCTAAAAACCATACACAAGCATTAAAAAATTGACATCTTCAGCTTTCTGTTTTACATTTCATCATTTGTGTTTTTTTTCTTTTCTGAAAACATTTATGTATATACAGTAAAAATCGCATCTTACGGGGTAAAGAAATGGTAAATAAGTTAAAAATACGAAATTCGAATTAATAAAATCTAATTTATTAACGAAAGAGATTTTGTTACTAGCCAGTAAAACAAAAAAGCGTGCTGCCTAAGGTCTATTACATAACGTCTAGTTGACACATGCTGTGCCGAACCGTCAAGTATGTTTTATACAAGTAAAAACAAAATACAAGAATACTAAAAAATATTTCCGGTTAAAATTTACTGTTTTTATACGAATATTGAGACTGAGCTGATAAAACGTGTATATGACCTCACAAGTTTACATTTCAAAGATTATAGACGGCTGTAATATGAGATAAGGCAAATCAACAAACACATATACCAAATGTGTTTGTTCATTTATGAACATTCATAAGCTCCGATCAAATAGAAATATAAAAAATAATTGACAGCTACTCAGCAAAACATCAACTTTCGTCTTCGTCAGCAACAAATATATATGTATATAATACGTAGTAAATTTATTTACAGTGCAATAAACCCTTGGGAAATCAAAGGCATGCTGAGTATTAAAGTTTTCATGTCATCCGCATACATTTTTCATCGCAAAGAGTGACAGGCACCTGAAAGAGCTACTAAGCAGGGTTGTGTTGAAAAATGAAAAGAAGGACCACAGCTAAATGTTAAAAACACGAATGCATGGTAAAATCTAAGGAAAAGATAACATCGAGTCTTAAAATGTAAAACAAAGGTGACAAAACTAAGGAGGTACCAGCAATTTTGTTATCAAGGCAGCACCATAACGTCAGATAGAAAGTGTCATAAGTAGATAAAGAGCTGGAATTTCTAAAGATGCGTTCGTTCTGTTAATTATAAGGGGATTTTAAGGCAGAGATTTTCAAAAACGCCCAAACTCAAAAAGTTCGAATGCTACGTATGGTCAGTATTGTTGCATGGGTATCACGCGTGGGCAATCTATGTATCTATGCGAAAGAAACTAAAGGCTAAGGAGATGTGGTTTTTATGAATAATGTATCAAGGGCTGACAAAATTAGCTATGAAATACTGGCGAGTGAGGGCATGGAACGAAAACTGGAGAAGATAATAAGGAATTAACAGATGCAATTTTTGGCCCACTTTATTAATATGAGAACAAGGTAACCCTAGTGTTGACTGAAAAAGCTGACAAGAAAAGTAAAAGGAAAAGACAACAACTGACATATAAAACAAGCTTTAGAAAATTCATTGATAGCCAAATGAGTTATTCAGAACTGTTAGGGAAAACAAAAACTGTAAAATGCCTTTACTCTGCTTCTCTTTTAGTTACACCAACTCAATTCAATTTACTGTACACATAAGTATCAAAATATAAGATGAATGAGTGGCCGGAAAGTGTCTCGTACCTCCTCAGGTGAAATTCCATTTGCAGTATAATAATCAATATCGTCAATTGCACCACCCTCACAAAATTCCATTGTTAGAAGTCTTTTGGAGGAATAGTCCCAGTGGATTTTTGGTACCTAAAGAAAAAAAAAAGAAAAAGAAAAAAGAAAGAAGGAAAGAAACAAAGAACGAAATAAAAAGAAAGAAAGAAAGAAAGAAAGAAATGAAAAGAAAAGAAAAGAAAAGAAAGAACCAATCTTGATCAAGGTATTACCAAATCTAACGTGTCATTATAAATGTGATAAAAAAAATATGAAAAAATGCTCTACGGTGTGTTCCAATCATCCTCGCTCGTTTGCAAATTACATTTTAATATACTGTTTTGGGTTGTACAATAATTCTTTAAATTAGACATTAACATACTACAATACTTTCATTTTCTTGAAAGACAGTCAACGCTCAGGAATTTATGTCTTGTAACTCCGTGTTTCAAGATCGAAGGCAACCGACTGCAAACCAATGTCTTTTTGCAGAAATGCATCTTCCACAAATACAATACGGCAGCTCTAACCTCCATGCACATGAGAACAGGATCCTTAAGCTTCTACTGCATATACTGTATGCCGTACAAAGTTGTCAAATAAACAATTTTTGTTACAAAACGTGAACATCATTTTTAAAATTACGTTCATTTTCGCAGAAAGCTTTTTTGCTAGAACTAGACTGGATCACGAAACCTGGAACAGAAACCACAAGTCATGTGGGTGTTTATCAATACGCCAAACAAAGAGACGATCGTGTCACGCCATTT
Source organism: Morbakka virulenta (assembly GCA_003991215.1). Taxonomy (NCBI): domain Eukaryota; kingdom Metazoa; phylum Cnidaria; class Cubozoa; order Carybdeida; family Carukiidae; genus Morbakka; species Morbakka virulenta. Next base: position 854,864 of record RDPX01000083.1, read on the forward strand.
TTCAGACTGGCTGCTCAAAACAAGTAACAACCATACACAAATCTTTTTTCCACAATGGGAAGGTCATGAAAGTTGAACTGAAATTCCATCCAATGCTTAAGTGTAAAACAAATCTAGCTCTGCCAATTACTTTGAACTGTGTTATGTCGAGATTTGAGCAAATAATGCTGGAGTACAGCTGAATCACAATTAATAATTGGCGTTCACTCTTGCACTTTCTTTTTGGCTGAACTCGATTAAGACAAGGTTTTTCTTTGTAAATAATAGGTAAGTGTTGTATTATTCTATCGATCAAGCCTACGAACCAAAATAAAAGTAATTTTAAATGGCAAAGTTCGCTAACAAAAAAGATAAGTCCGTTACTGATACAAAAATTACTTTACAGAGAACACACATAAAAAGTGTTATGCACAAAGTCACATCTATAAAATCAAGATTCCTCCATCGCCAAGTTGTCAGTCACCCTGATACCTCTATGAATAGATGGCAAAAAAAAGTGCACTTTGAGGTCATGTGTTAAGAGTTTGGTGAAAGTCTTCATTTGCCTTCTTAAAGTTGACTCTATTCACCTTGTTTCTAATCTGTCTCAGTTTGGTTAGGTTTATTTCAAAGTCCATTATAGAAACACTAAGACATACACTGCTTCTTCGTTTTACATGGCCAAAATATGTGAAGCGGGTTTTGTTAGTCTCTCATATCACTGACATAGATTGGTACTTGATATTTGTCTTGTACGATGTTTGGTCACAGCCTAGGGTATTTTACTATGGTAACTAGTAAAGGAACCACAATGTAATGTCTTAGTCCTTACTAAAATAAATGGTAAATTTACTGAAAACACAGTAATATCGATTATCCAAGTCATAACCCTAAAAGTTTAGCACCTTAAGCGGGTTTGAGCCTTCTGCATCATCAACAGGAACGGACAGCTCGATTTCGAGAAGCTGTGGTCCTCTTTGCCAGCTCTCTCCAGATGTTCCGGTCTTAGCCCACTCTCGTTGCTTCTGCCATTGCCAATCCACAAAAGTCTTTGATGTTATCGCTCAGTGTAATTTTTGGTCTGTTTCTGCCTCTCTATGCAATAACCATGCCCGTAAGAAGAGTTTTATCTAGACTGCCATGGTTCAAGATGTGACCTATGAAGGATAGCTGGCGTGCTTGTATTGTGTTTAACAAACGATCTTCGCAGTCGATCTTTTGCAATACCGAGAACCTTCTACATATTTACAAAACAACAATCTGTTAAATATTAATAATTTCGTCTCTACAAAATATTTAAAAGAAAATGAGAATAGCACCGTTAAAACCACACAACGAAAAACCTGTAAACGATTAACCTCAAGCACGAAAATACCTGGCAGTACCTTGAGAGCGCTCTAATACGGAATTATTCCACATCTTACATCATAAGTAGTGTTAATGATCTTTCGTGAAACAAGGCTGATTTTTACGTAAAACTACAAAAAACCAACACGTTAAGCATACGAGTATTACACAAAAAGTGCACCACCAACAAAATATACACATTTACCTTAAGAAACGAAAATTTCCTTAGTATATTTTCTACTTTGTTGCAGTTTTTTCCCTCTTCAATAAAGTCGAGTTCAAGAGGAATGTTCCTTCTCATTTCTTCAACCAGCCACTGAAAGCGAAATTCAGGAAACAAATATGCCACAACTTTAACCAGGAGCTAAAGGAAAAAACAATGGACCAAAGACACATTAAAAACTACCATATACAAAAGGTGTCCATATCACGTTGTAGTATAAAATATATTGTACCTATTCTTTTGCATACAGGAACTATGGAGGCCTATTAAAATGATTGATTTGTTAAATACACTGGGCAAAAACGGAATGGTATTACATTTCATTTTGGATCATCTAATAATGTTGTTGTCACTGTAGCGGTTAAGGGGACAGGGTTCACAGAATGGGTTCGCTTTTGCATTCCCAATATGGTTCAATCCATATTGTTCTTCTCCCATTGTTTATCGCAATCATTTCTAAATTAAGTTCCCATGCATTGGAACTGATGAATCTAGGATTTCTTCTAAACAAACTAGCAATGCTTATAAACGCTTATAATGCTTATAAAAGGATAATTTTAAAGTTAAACCTCGCTACGCATTATTGCCTCTGTCTTCAAGAATACAGGTGATCGGTCTAATCCTGGCAAATGTCGACCTACAAGTCCTCTGTTGTCATTAGTAGGGTCTTTGAGGGGCGTATTAACAATGCGTTGGTGAAATATTTGCAGAAAATAAGAGCATATAGAGAATATAGCTCTACTAGTGACCTTTTGACTATAATGAATGGAACTGTTTATAGATTTATCAATACGACTGGTGAAGGAAAAAGCAATAACTTTGGATATTTCCAAGGCATTTGATGAAACTTTGCAGGCTGGTTTGCTTTATAAACTTTCTGGTTATCCTGTTGGTGACAAGGCCTTTGGTGTCATCAAGTTGTTTCTCTCGAAAATTAAAACTCGTATCACACTGGACAAACATACATGTTAGTATTTCATTAATGCTGGAGTTCTTTTAAGTTTTATTCTTGATCCAACTTTCTTCCTTCCGTACATCAGTGGTCTTCCTGGTAAGTTGTATCGGTTCATCAACATCTATGCTGACAACACTACCTTGCACACTAGCCATTAGACGCATCTGCAGGAACAAATCAAACTTGCGGAAGATTTGACACTTGACGGAGTTCTCATCTCCCTCGAATAGTCAATTATTTTATTGTTAACCCTGGTGGCTGCTTCTCCTCTTGAGGAATACTCATCAACAAGGCTTCTTGGTTTGTCATTTTCTCCAGGTCTTTCTTGGGGATTCAGTCTGTTAGTAAGTCCGCTTCCAAAAAGCTTCTTTCTATCATACCCAGAAAGTCCCTAACACCCGGGGATATTTTGTACCTCTATAACTTTCCATCCGTCCTTGCATGGAGTGTTGTTGTCAGTAGTCCAGTACCACCACCTGGGCATGTGTTTCCTCGTCTCATATTAATGTTCTTGATCTAGCTCAGAGTCGTGTTTTTAACTTAATCGGTCCAAATCCTGTTGTTACTCTTTAACCTTTATTTCATCAACAAAATGTAGCTTGTCTTGGTCTTGCATTATGATGGCAAGTGTTCTAAGGGGCTTTCCTCTCTGGTACCAGCTCAGTTTCTTGAATCTTGTGCGACTGGTTTCTTTTAGTGTCTTTATTCTTATGCAGTTCTTGCTCTTCTTGTAATGCATCTTTCTCTGAAGGTTTTTTCTTTACAAGAGTCCGTAGCATCTTGTACTTGACCAGACCTTTCCATCAGCTCAGTTGCGCAAAATCACTACAAGCATTGTTGATATTAAATGCTAAATAATAGCCATATATTTTATAATGCAACAGGAACTGTAAAAAATTGGAACAATGACAATGTACACTCTAAGTTCTCAGGAAGTACTGTTGAAAAATGCTGACATTGTTACTGATTACCCTGTCATTTTCCTTACATTCAGCTTTTACCGTAATAATGAAGGGTGGAATTTAAAGAGAATCAGCGTACTTATGATACAGTTGACCAACAAACAAGAAACTGCAACAACTGCTAATAAGTAAAAAATTTTAAAAAGCATGACCTTAACTTGATTTTAAGTCTACTCTTTTCCCAAAATATGACTGCTCCTTAAATCAGTGGAAAAGTAAACATTTACCTCTTCTTTGCCCCTACTGACTTTTACTTGGATGGAGTAATCGTATAAACACAAAGAGATCAGTATGTTAGAGCTGGGGTAAAGAAAATACTCTTTTCTGCTGCTCGTGCCGATTACACGAATTTTTGTAAATCTTTTTGTATTTTTGCTAATCTTGGGCGTATATGTTTAAATGCATCGTCACCCAAAGAAAGAAATCGTATTAGTGAAAAACAATTTCTGGTAGTCGAACACACACTTACCACAGGAATCTACGTCTATATCTGATCATATATCGCATTTATATGTGGTGGTATTACTTGGGCATTAAGTAGAAAAAGCCCTTTCGAACTTTAGTGTGACTGTACAGAAGTAGTTAACATACACCTGCAAAGAAGAGTTAAAGTTACCTGTGTTGCAGAACAACTTTCATTCAGTTTGATTTGTTTCTTAACCAAGATCCTGCAAACATAAATCCTGCTATAATCATGGGAGTTTTACTTTGCAGGAGCTTAACGTTCGATAAGTCGTCATTACATCAAAATCTAAGATAAAGCAAAGGTAGAATTACCTCAACAGTAGCCAAATCAACAATGGCATGGGCTTTCACCTCTTTGTGTTGAACCTTCACCGCAACCACTCGTCCATCTTTTAATACAGCACGATGAACCTAAATCAAGAAAACTGGTTAAATTTCTACGCTTTATTTCGTGCCCCGGCTACACAAAGCATCCTCTTTGAATAATAATGCGGTTTTAAGTACTATTTGAAATGACACATTTATTTAAGTATGACAAAGTTCCAGCTATTTAAATCCCCTAGGGATAAATTTCTCATTTATGGTATAGAATTTGACAATTAAAAAATCCATGATGTATTGTCGGTACAGCTTCAGATATTATCAAAAAGTGATTGTTATCGTTTACTTTATTAAAGACCAGCGTATATTGCAATGGCAATAGCACAGCAAGGATGTCTGAAAACATACACAACACACTTGTGCTAAAACAAAAAGTAAAACAGAACTTCAAAGAAATGCACCTTACATAACACTTAATACCCACTTCTCTTAAACTTGTCTTTTCAGGCCCTTATTAATCACGTGGGCCAGATTTCCCCTCTTAAATACGACTTTGTTCTCCAATATTTATCCTGGTACATTACAATCGATAATATTTTTCATCCATTTTTCAACACCTGCGCTAAAAATTAGTAAAATATTATACTGAAATATATGAATGATAACGCAAAAATGAGGTTATTAATTCAAAATATAATGGCTGAAAAGTTACGTTTATAAACAGAGGTTTTAAACAAACATCGAATTATCATAACAGGAGAAATATTACAATTAAAATCAGAAGAAATCGGAGAAAAAAGTATCCCAAATTAAGATAGCAACAAACATTTACAAGAAACGGGAGAAAGAAAAAAGGAACTGAAAGAAGTTTTCATTCTCCGAAGCAGGTAGATTCATGTAGATATTTTCTTGCAAATCAGATCAAAGTGACGATAAAGCGAAAATCTTTGGTGCAGAAAAACACTAAGATTATGTAACACGAGAATATGTAACTTTGATACATTGTGAACTGAACTTATTTATCTCTCTTGTTTGTTCTGGCGAGCACGAGTACCAAACATCGCAACTTCGGGTTTACCTCTTTTCCCTTTTGCGGTTTAATTTCTTCCAGCCAAGTCGATATGATTTTGAGATATTCAGGCAGAGCTCTTTGTATGTCAAGCAAGTCATGATAGTGGAAATAAAGGGGTGTTTTCAGTGTACAAAAAAATTTTGCAGCAACTTCGGAGTGAACGTACATCATTAAAGTGTATCAGAAAAAAAGGATCGAAAAGGAACCCTTGACATGCTCTTCGGTGAAAAAGTTTGGGGGATGACAATTCTTCATTGTAAATCACTCTCATATTGTCTGAAAACGTAGTCATTGAGGCATTCCTTTTCATCACCAGTTATCCCGTACACTGGTGACTTTTCTATGATCGAAGAATGACTAACAGTGTCAATTGCCTTGGTAAGGTCTACGAATTGGGCACTTGTTAGTTTTAAACTGTCCAGAGTGAATATCGCCCAGGAAGATAGTAAAAGCTGTCTCTGTGTTACGACTCTCTCTGAAACCAAATTACTGAGGAGACAAAAAGTTATGATGTTCTAATAGTTTAACTAACTAGCTAAGTGTACACACAATGTTCGAATATTTTTGAAACAATTGATGGTACTGATGTTGGACTGCATTTTGTAAGATTAGATATTTCACCATTTTTGTATATGGGAGTCACTTTTGCTGTTTCCAGGTCGGATGATTCGAATGACATGTTTTGGTATGCGTCACATAAGGTAGGAGTTTATCACAACAATCTTTCAAATACGAATAGGTATCCTGTCTATACCTTCTGACTCATCATTTTTCAGTTTTTCACAAGTGTTCTTTTGACGTCTGGAGCAGAATCGTGTTGAAAAAGGAAAATAGCTTCTGCATTTAGTTTGATTTCGAGTGGCTTTGACCAGATAAAAATTTTAAAGTTCAGATTTGTAACTTTCAGTTTGAATGCAACGGGCCTTTAGAAGATGCAAAAACCTTCAGCTATGCGGGTTTTATTCTGCACTAGTTCGCCGTCCATTACAAATCTGGCGCAAGAAATATGTTCTTTGGTTTAGTAGGGAACAATTTTTTATATTTTTTCAAACGTTCTTAGGCTTACTCAAACTTTCTTCATGAATATAGGTATGATATCGGCTTTCGCACTTTTTATCAAATTATTGACACTGTTCTTTTGGCGCTTATAGTGTGCCCAGTCTCCATCAGATTCTTTTCGAAATAAACTTTCATCACGAAAGCTTATTTCCTGCTTGATGTTACCGTTAATCATGGGCAAGGTTTCCCTTTGATAGTTATTGTTGTGAATGCTGTCTGTATTCAAGAAATTAAGCAATTCATTTGTCAGTAATACTGGGGCTTGTGTCGGGTTGTTTGAGGTCATTAAAAGTTCCCGGTGTGCATTCTTTATTTCGTCACGAATACTGTAAGCATCATTTAAAAGTTTCAAGATTAAAAATAATCTAGACCGAAAACAAATCTAGATTTGTTCTTTTCCTAGTTGTTGTATACACGTCTTACGTTACTTTCCTGGCGATTTCTGCTAATAATTTCCCCAGCGAAACATGACCCGTAAACTTTGTCTTTGGCGATTGATCTTTAACAAGGCATGCTTGGCTCAATTTCCCGAAAAAGTTGTGTTTATTAGTCTCCTAGTCCATGCGATCCTCTGCATTTATCAAAACGTCCACATTTCAAACGCCAAGCTTTTCTCTTTCATAGTTTCGCTTACTGCCTTCAAAGTTGCACACTGCGTTAAAATATCCGAAACGGGTTTCAAAACTAATTTTCTTGTCTGTAATGATACTTGATAAGTTGTTCGAAAATAGGATTTGCTATATCAGGGCGGACTTTTTTTTCTCATCATTGGCATTTTGGGCGATAGTTTTACCTAGATTTTTTACTATAATGTATTGTTTGAGTCTTCCTTTATTTATTGAGATGCTACAAAAAGATATTCCTACTTTTTCTTTGTTATTACGATTACTGCTCTCTTTCTTACTGTTAATTGCCTTTCTCTAAACTTACGTCGTCTGTTACGTACACATGGACAATTGAAAACGTTTTCAACCTTTCCCAAAAAAATCAGGTGAAAAGGTAAGATGTAGGAGGGCGATAGTAGATTTGACGAGCTTTGTCGAAGGTAAAACAAGCATTTTTGTTCCCTGCATACTAAATTAACTAACATTGTTCCTTCTCAAGACGTGATGTGAGAGGTTTGCAGGGTATGTCTGAATTATTTGCATGACTTTACTATGTGACTCGTCGTGCTGAAGTGTGATGGATGTCACATTTAATAGCACCAGGCATTTTGGGTAAAGCAGTAAATTGACCAATGTCCAAGTTATTGAACTCATAAATAACGTTGTACCTTCTAAAACCAAAAAGAGCTTGTACCATGTCACTAGGTATAAAGTGGAATCTTGTGCCCTTACTCCATTCATACTTGCTAATTGTCGCTTTCAGATTTGTAAGGTAGAATTCTAGGCCTTTGCATACCTTTCTTGATTACTCCTTTTCAATTCAAAAACTACTTACCAGCATACTTTACCTAATACTTTACTAAACTAGATGCGTTTCACCAGCAGAAAACCATTCCTCGCTGTCATATATTCGGTTGGTATGTATACTCTATGCCCTGTCAGCTTGAACGTTTTGTGTCACGAACGAGAGGGAATATTTTGTCACACTCCTCTGTACTCTCCTTTTTATCCAAAGGAGAGTTCTCCGTACACTACTTTGGTAGTAGGAGTTGTTGAATTTCATAATAACAATCATTGTATTGGGTAACTTATTTTTAACTTGTCAGCTTGACCAAAATCTTTTAGCAGTAAAAACATCATTTCAAGTACTCAGTTACGACTAGATATACGTGAAATAATCAGTATTTCAAAGTCAACAACAAAAGCCTGTTAGCTTCCTTTTTGGGGAGAAATGCATGGGGAAAAATTACTGAAACCCTCCAAACATTTCATGATGTAAAAAGTAGTATGTTCTATCTGCCAAGGGTTTGCCCTTCCGTCTGTTTTCGCATTAAACTCCCCAATGAGTCTGGCAACTGAAAAGTTATCTATTTTTTCAATAGATTGGATATCAAATCACGCTGACTAAAAAACAGTTAATTTTAAGGGATACAAAAAAGCTTAAAAATAATAAATGCAATCAACAAAGTAGGTGAGCTACCTGAGCTAGTGAAGCAGAACCAATTGGTTCTTCCTCAAAACAATCAAATACCATGTGCATAGGTTGGCCGAGTTCTTCCTCGACGACTTGACATACACTTTCAAATGGACTCCTTGATGCTTCATTGTGTAAAGATCTTAATGTTGTGACATACTCGTCTGGAAGAAGAAAATCCAAGGCTCCCAAGTGTTGTCCAACTTTTGTAAATACCCCTCCATTGTGAAGGCAAAGATCCCTTAGCTTTGATGCTGAGCGTTTGTGACACTGTACCAAGATAAAACAATTCATGGTAAGTAAACAAATACTGGACAGTTATGTTCTGCTCAACGTGAAAGTACGAGATCGTGATCTAAAAAGGAATCAACATATTTAATTGATCATTAAAACAAATGTGTTATTCCCAATAAACCTAGAGCACCTGTAAGCTCTCCTTGAGATTTTTGTGAGGACTGGTTTGCTGTTTTCTATTAAAATTTACCTTAAGCTGTCACGGAGCATCAAAGAATGTCTTTTATTGACTACTGTAGATTCTGCACACTTATTGGACTGAAATAAAATGGATACCTTGCAAGAGACCTTACTGAGGATAAACATGGAGAATCCTAATGACCGGCACTGTATGTATCATGCCATTTAAAGCTAACAAATAATATATATAAATATATATATACATATATGTGCATATACAAATATGTATACGCTAGCACACTAACACCGTCGTCAATGTTTGCTTACTGACAACTGGGGTTAGCAGGCCATTTTCTTAGGGTTTAGAAGAAGCTGGCATCAGAATTAATCCTCTGCGAGCCAGTACTCGGTTTAACACACAATACTAAAAATAATACACTCAAAGACACTTATCTGGAAAATAATAAAGAGCAAAGGGAGTGTTGCTTGGGGACAGAAGGAACTGTGCAAAATTGGTGCAAATCTAAGATCAGCTTAAGTATGTATGTCACCATTAGTACGATCAGAAACCACTTCAATGCAATGGACTACAAGACGTTGAATTACTTTTTACAATTATTTATTTTCCTTTAACTTCTGCCTTACAGCTGATACTTGGCATCTACTTTGTTCAAGACCACCGATATTCTTCTTTCTTCCTTTGTGCCGTCAGATATATTGATTTCCTTGTTTTTCTGGTCTATTAACTTCCAAATTTCTTTCTATCACTGAAACAGGGAGGCTTTTACCCTATAGCACATTTTGATTTAATTTTTCTTTCATGAGTGCATTGTTGCTATCGGGCGTTTATCTCCTGTACTATTGACAGGACTTTACCATCATTTGTCGCATCTACCCAGCTATATTTTTCCTCGTTCCTTTTTCATGTCTACAGATGAAACAAATCCAGTCTACGTCTCTCACTCGGAGAATTCAAAAATCCTTCACAATCCTCTGCAAACCTTCTTTTCAGCTGTCCACTTAGTCAGTAGGTATTTTCATTCTGCTGTTGTATGTATTCTACAGCACTCCTAAGTGTTTTATCGTCTAAAGGTATGACTTTCAGGCCTGCCGAGGAAGAATAATGATAATGCATGGTTACAGTGCACCTCAGAATAAAATCTTGCTATGGAATGGGGGACGTTACTTTCATTATTAATGATAAGTGAGATTCATACTTCGCAAAGATACGGGGTCATAAGATATGGATAATAAAACAGCAAATGCACCATTGCACATAAAGGAACAAACCTCGCATCATCTTCTCAATACGGTATAACTTTAAACAATTACTCTCAAAGGTTGCAAAAACAAAATGGATAATAACCTCTAGACATTAGAAGGAAACGTACATGACTTGAACTCTATAAATTGATAACAGTCATCCAAAATATTGTTTCCTTATTAAAAACGGGGAAAATATAAACAGAGTAATAATTTATAGCCCCAGAATAAATAATGCTTCAGTCGTCATTTTAATTAGGCCAAACATTGTGCCATACTATTACATGTGGACTACTTACTGCTGACTTTTTACTTGTATACTCTTGTGTTTTTTCATCAATGTTCATCAGAGTAGTTTTATAATCAATAACAATTCTCAATACCTAAAAATGATAAATATGAATTCCAGAAAAAGTAAAATAAACAGTAAAGTCCAATAAATAACATTTATTGGCATAAGTCAAAATAAAGTCGACGTATGTTGATAGTCTACTTCCCATGAAAATGGAATAAAATAGGGAGGGAAATAGAGTCTGGATAATGTACAGGCTTAACAATCAAGAAAGAAGATGGAGGCTGATTAACAGAAAAAATATGAAATTAATAGGCATTAATAAAAAAAACATCACAAGAAATGTTAATTGCAAGTGAAAAAAGAAACAGAGTGGGGGCAAGGGTAAAGGAGGGATAATGGAATAAAAATAGAGTGGTGAGAGTTTAGTAAGAGAGTGAGAGTGAGGGAGACAGACAGATAGACAGATAAGAGACAGAGAGAGACACCATTCTCAGTTACTTACCACTGCAGCTGCATGTCCAAATCTTGTAATTCCATTAAGTACATCCTTTCCCTTAAAAACTGTTTGCTTTAACTGATAAAAAATGCCATCAATTCCTTTTTTCCTGTTTTCAATAACCATTGATACAGTCTGGAGTTCATTTTTGGGGGTGGTTCCATTGTTTCCACTACTGTAGGCCTGGCAAATAACTGCTCCACACAGTCCAGAAAGCACAAAGGTTGGCAAACCTGTTGTGCCTTTTTTGGCTGGGCACAGTCTCTTCCATATTGAAATGCCTCTTATCCATACAACCATCTGCCTCTTTAAGGATTGGTTTGGCTCACTGAAAACAAAAATTAAAGGGGAGTGTAAAAATAATGGTAGTGCATCCTGGTATGCCAAGAATCCATACTTTTTACTGATTGACACACTATGGAGTTTACATTCACAAACAAACCTGACTTTATTCTTAAAGCAATGCAGTCACATTCTGTCAAGTAAACACCTGCAGTGTTTTGTTTCAACTGTTATTTATCTTATTCATTTACAACTTATATGGCAATGCTAACCATTAACCAATGGTCCCTCTGTTTTGACATTTATGTACATCACTATTTTGATAATAAGAACCCATAAGGCTTCTGTCCCACACCACCTAAACACAAGCATCTGAGCCTAAAACAATAGTATAAAAGAATTAATACAATACAAGGTGTTCATTTTTTCATTTGGACAAATCAACATTTGACAAATTTTTAACTGCCACATAATAATGACAACACCAAACATCAGATTTGAACAATGTTTGGTTATGATCAAGCTTCTGCTTTTGACATGTTCTACCTGTAATTACAAACCAAACAAGTTCAGTTCAAAACTTATGAAAAACTAAATATATAGTGCTACATTACACTCTCACCATTATTCTACACCATTATTCACCATTATTGTGAAAAGTAAAATCAACACCAAAACACAATAAATTAATCCAATTTCACCATTTTTTTAATATACCAACCTAAATTTCTTTCCAATATTAAAAGCTTTTCGACCACTTGTTTCTGGGTGCATACTTAACAGGATCCACAGGGAAGTCACATGAGAATGAACAGGATTCAAGGATTTTCCCAGGCAAATTTAATTAAAGGTTGAATAAAACCACAAAGTAAACAACCAAACAATTAAACAAATGGATAAGTTGATAAACAAATGCGAACATTAATAGCATGTAGCTCAACAGAAACAAGCCTTATCTTTGCTTTATGATCTCTAACAGAAGTTTCTTTAGCACCAGCAACTACACAAAATCAAAAAACTAATTGAAAATGCTTCTCTTACAGTGCAATACAACAGCATAAGAAAATGTACTCATTGCACTTTCTCAGCTACATCTACTTAGGAAAAGAAACCAAAGGTGTGTAGCTTGCATAAACATTGCCATTCAAGTGCTAAACCTAAGGAAATTATTTTTATTAATAAAAGGAAAGGGCAGTCCCATAGGGAAAAAAAATTCAATGACCCAGCCAAACATAACTTACTACCAGTGGATAAAACACTAATAGACAAAGGTTAATTCTAATAATTTATTCATCAATAACAAGTTCCACCTACAGCTTCTAAACATAAGTGAAGAATACACCCATGACGCAGTCCAAAATGTAAGCATCACTAAAATGAGGTTAAATCAAAATAAACAGACCATTGACATACAATATTTCTAACACATGATACTAACCCTACAATAACAAAAAAAACCACATGTTATGTCATTGATATAATAAAATCAATATTTATTTAGTTAGTTATTATTTATTTATTTAATAATATTTAAACAGGTTACACTGTAATCAGTAAATAATGAATATTTCTGTTCTCCCTACAAGACCTGTTACAAAGAACAAAAAACAAAAACAAAAAACAAAAATGATAGAATTCAATTAGTGCTAGTTGCTTAATATAGCCTATGCTAAAATATATTAAAACATAAATATAAAATAGAGTAAAATATAACCACGTCATAGAATTCTGTCAAGCATTTTAAAATTGTTGCATATTATCTTCTTTGGCTCTTTTCTTTGTCATCTTGTTTGGCAAGGTGTTCCCTTTGTACTATTGTAAAAAAAACTGGCCTTTTTTGTTGAACCAAGTTTCACTTTTGATAATTTTTGCAATTTCTTATTATTTTTGGTTGAATAATTATGTGCAACAATTAAAGTAGTCAGAGAAAAAGGGATACTCATCATTCTGACATCTATTGACTGGATATTATTTCTAATACCAATAATTTTGCAAACACAGCATTCCTTGTATAACAGTCACACATCCTACAACTTCCTCAATCTAGACATGCCAAAACAGCTATGTTCTGGACACCTGAAGGTGGAAAGAAAAAGAGGGACAGGCCAAAGATCACATGCAGAGGAACTTTTTAAGATGACCTTGAGAGAGCAGGGGCAACCTGTACTGGACTTGGAAGACAGGCCACTGACAGAGTTTGGTGGAAGTTGATTGCTGCCTGATGCATCCCTGGATGCTGGAGGATCCAAGTCTAAGTAAGTCTAAACATACCAGTACAGTTTAAATCTGGCATAAAGATTAAAAAATAATATTGAAAATCAAAGAATTTTTTTCAGTACAAGTATAAGTATAAGAGCAGAAAAATCCATGCCCATTCATCATGCCAACTAAACTTCTGTCAGAGCTGAAAACAAACATATCTTTTTCTTCTTCTTAGATGCCATGCTTATGATAGGTGTGGGCAATTATGGCTTTTTCACTTCTCCCTATTTTTAAAGATGTACGAGAGCCTGTTGGCAAGGTCTTCCTGAAACCATCTACACAGGCCATCTATATGTCTTGATCTCTATCTTTCTTGACTTCTTTTTCTTTCAGGTTTGCCAGTGGTAGATAAGCATTCAATGTTCATCACAATAAATATCTCTCAAGATAGGGTGTTCTCTTAACAATGAAACATCAAATAGTGATTATTGTTATAAAACCTTTGTTTGAAGCTCTGGCTTAATATTTAAAACCATTCTAATTCACTGCACACAACAAATGGGGCAGCCTGTATGCTCCAAGAAGCTCAACTACAAGTCTAAAACAGGACCAATGTAGGTACTTCAAAGCTCTGAGGGAAGTCAGCTCATTTAAGTTTGAGGCCATCTTTGTTAGTTGTTGTTGAATGTTGTTAATAGACATGGCTTTTTCTAGACAGTGGTGTCCAGATGACATTTCCCTACTCCAGGTAGGACCATAATAATCCCCTAAATAGCTGTCCCTACAAGATATCATTCATGCACTTAAAAGTTCTCCTGATTAGCCCCAAGAAGCACTCTTCAGCATTGGATGGCAATCACCTGGAGATGGTGTCTCAATAAAAACAATGGTCCCCATTACCTTAATGGGTTCTTGTCAGGAAGGGCATCCAGCCTATAAAAACACTGCCTCATCATACCATGAAATGACATCCAAAGACATCCTGCATAACTGTGTAAACGAGACTGGAACTAATTTAAGTGAAGGTGTTGTACACGGTAGGACTTTCGTTTAATGTAGGCAAAATCAGACCATTATCAAGCTACTACATCAACCCAAAGAAGTGATGACAAGCTTCAGACTCTGTAGTCTGAATGTGGGAAGTTTGAGAGGTAGATCTGGTGAAGTAGCAGAGTTTCTTGAGCGAAGACACATTGATTTGTGCTGCATTCAAAAAACACGATGGAGAGGGAAATCTGTAAGAATGATAGAAGGAAAAAAGGCAACATACAAGCTGTTTTGGATTGGTTATGGAAAAGGCACAGGTGGAGTAGGTATCTTTGTGACAGAGAAATGGATAGACAAGGTGATTGATGTCAAACCCATAAGTGATCGAATTATGCTGATCAAACTGATGATAGATGAGACAGTCTTCACAGCAATGTCAGTGTATGCACCACAATGTGGCTTGAGTGAAGAAGTCAAGGATGAATTCTATGACAGTCTCATTGCAGTCAGTAGTAAGCTGGCAGAGAAAGAGGTTGTTGCTATTGCAGGTGATCTAAATGGCCATGTTGGAAGAACAGCATCTGGGTTTGAGGGAGACTATGGAGGAAATGGATACGGTGACCAAAATAAAGAGGGTGAAAGAATTCTAGAGTTTGGACTTGCCATGGACATGTTGGTGGTGAATACTATTTTCAAGAAAAGGAATGGCCATCTGGTAACCTATGAGTCTGAGGCAGCTATGACACAAGTAGACTACATTTCGGTAAAGGCAAAAGACAGAAAGTATTTGCAAGATGCAAAAATGCTACCCAGTGAACAATGTGTGACCCAGCATAAGCCAGTAATTTGTGACTTCACGATTAAGAAAGTATATAAACTGGAAAGAAAGTATATCCCAAGGAGAAAGGTGTGGAGACTAAATGATGGACAAGTAAAGCAGGCCTTTGAAGATCAATTGAATGGAATTGTGGGTGCTAGTCCAGGAAAAGACCTACGAAGTGTGGGCAAGCAATGGGAGAAGATCAAGAATACACTTTTGAAAGCCACAAACAAAAGGGCCTTTACATTATAGAGTGACATTGTGGTGGAATGCTTCTGTTGAAAATTATGTGAAAGAGAAGAGAAGGCTGTGGGGTCAATGGGAAAAGGGATTAGTGAACAAAGAAAGGTATCTGGAAGCCAAGACAGCAGCTAGGCAAGCAATCTACAAAGCAAAGATGGATGCCAAGAAAAGAAGGTTTCCAGACATAATGCATAGAGATGACTAGAGGAATGAAGTATTCAAGATAGCTAAGCAGATGATCAAGACTAATCAGGGTATCATTGGAGAAAAGTGTATCAGGAATGATGATGGAGAACTTGCAACAAGTGAACTTGAAAAGAAGAATGCCTGGAAGTGCTATTATGAGAGATTGTTGAACACAGTTTTCTTGGGACAGAGAAAATCTTGGAGTGGTAGAAACAGTATCTGGACCAGCAATTTTCATTGAGAAAGAAATGGTGAGGGAAGCTGTAAAGAAAATGAAGAAAGGCAAAGCAGCCGGTCTTTCAGGAATTGTGGCAGAGATGGTCAAAGCTGCATGTAAGAGAAGTATAGAGATGATCACTGATCTAACAAAAGATCATAAGTGATGGTGTCATTCCTGAAGACTGGGAAATAAGTACAATTATCAATTGTTACAAAGGAAAACGAGATGCTCTAGAAATAGGTAATTAAAGAGGGTTAAAGGTAATGGACCAAGTCCTGAAAGTTGTTGAAAGAGTTATGGAAAAACAAATTAGAAGTGAAATAAACATTGATGACATGCAATTTGGTTTTATGCCTGGACGAGGAACTATTGATGCCATTTTTATCCTTAGACAAATGCAAGAGAAGTACCTGGGAAAGAACAAGAAGCTGTACTTTGCCCTTGTGGATTTGGAAAAAGCCTTTGACAGAGTGCCAAGAGAAGTTGTTTGGTGGGCTTTATGGAAACTAGGAGTAAGTGAATGGCTGATTAAGGTTGTTCAGGCAATGTACAGAAATGCTTAATGTCGGGTAAGGGTCAACAGTTCCTATACTGAGAGTTTTGGTGTGGGAGCTGGAGTTCATCAGGGATCTGTACTAAGTCCACTGCTTTTTATTTGTGTTTTGGAAGCACTTTCAAGAGTTTCAAAAGGGTTGCCCAGAGGAATTGCTATATGCAGATGACCTGGCTCTCTCCAGTGAGACATTGGATTGTCTACTTGCTGAGTTAGAGACTTGGAAGAAGGGTTTGAAAGGTAAAGGTTTGAGAGTGAACATGGGAAAGACAAAAGTGAGGTGCTTAGAAGGAGAGGCAACCTGTGACTTACGCCTATGGAAAGTGCATTTGGAGGGTGAGGAAATTGAAGTTGTCCAGACGTTTTGC
Organism: Morbakka virulenta; assembly: GCA_003991215.1. Classification (NCBI taxonomy): domain Eukaryota; kingdom Metazoa; phylum Cnidaria; class Cubozoa; order Carybdeida; family Carukiidae; genus Morbakka; species Morbakka virulenta. The sequence continues at coordinate 871,655 of RDPX01000083.1, forward strand.
TACCTTGGAGCTGAGGGAGGAGCTGGTGCAACTATAACAGTAAGGGTTAACAGTGGATGGAGTAACTTCAGGGAGCTGATGCCATTGTTAACCAGCAGAGCTCTACCATTACCTACCAAAGGTAAAGTCTACCAGGCATGTGTACATAGCCCAATAATGTATGGCAGTGAAATTTGGCCAGTGAAAGCTGAAAATGTCAGCGGCATGGAGCGGAATGACATGAGAATGATAAGATGGATGTGCACATCTGAAGAACAGCCTCAGTTCTAATGAACTCAGAAGGAGATTGAACCTGGACAGTATTGGCCGCTGTATACAGAATAGGAGGCTTCGTTGGTTTGGTCATGTGGAGAGAATGGACAAGAATGCTTGGGCAAGTAGATGCAGAACAATCAACGTGACAGGAACCACTGGCAGAGGAAGACTGAAGAAAACATGGGAGGAAGTGATAAGGATGGATCTCAAACAAAAAGGTGTCAGCAGAGACCTGGTGAGGGATAGGATAACTTGGAAGTCAATTTCAAGAAAGCGTCCAACACATGCTAGTGTGTAAAACAGACATTAAACCGAATATGGTGATGATGATGATGATGATGATGATGATGATGATGATGATGATGATGATAATGATAATGATGATGATGATGAAGCTTTGTGGTCTGCACTGAATCCAATTTGTCAATGTAAGTAATCTTTATTCTCAGGACCCTCGAGTGCAAATTCATGTATTGAATTTCAAGATGTTAAGCAATTGTCTTGTGAGCCAATATCTTCGAATCCAAAATCTTGAGAAAAATTATCCAACATTAATCGGTCCAGACACCAAAATTAGCAAATTTCTTAATCACTCCCCGACAATCGAATGCTTGAAGGGAAATACTACAATAATTTCCTCCGGAAAACTTATTCAATTCATGAATTTAATAGCGTTAATGTCAACGTTAACATCCAGTCCTGCTCTGATTTAACAAAATATCTATAATATCTGATGCATGATACCAGTGATTATCTTCGTAAAGAAGCTATTGAAAAACAAGGTTTTTCTATAACTCAGACCTCGAAACCCAGGAGCCATCCAAAATGCGTCTGTCCCTGCGATTTCCAGTCAAATATTTGAAAAAAGCCCAGGATACTTTTCTTATAACTTTTGGGAGGCACGGCCACATGAAACATAAAATACAACGGGAAATGGATAGGTCGGACTAAACATGTTATGTTGCGTTCCAGGTGTGTGGCTGTGGGTGGTGGAGGTGGTAAAGAGTTTGGGCGTAATATTGTAATTTTTGGATGACCCCTCATGACAACTCAGAATAATTGAATTTAGACTTAAGTTTGACACAACAAACCAAGTTACAATTTCATTGACCACTGACGCATTGAGAGCTGTTTCAATCTTGAAATGCAGTACATGAAGAAAAATTGCCGACGGCAAGTGTTCCCACATTTCAGCGTCAGATCTGGCCTCAGCAAAGTCATTTGTCAATAAATACATCTCAAATTTGAAAATTTTCAACGTTGGGCAACAGAGCTGCGTCACAAATGTGTGCTTGTGGTACAATAATAGCTGCTTGGGCGACATGCAAAAAATAAACAAGAACAAAAATCGCAAATCTGCTGCTTATATTTACCTTATTGGTCCTTCGGTTCTTTACAAGTTTTCAGAAATAACGTATATGAAAAAAGATGCATAAACTACAATAAACTTGGCCAAACAGAGCCAACACAACTGACCTTTCAGCCTGCAGCACCAATGTTTTTTAACTCACCGGCTCCCTGCAGCTATATTCATGTTCACAAAATGTGAGGAGTTCAGAGGCGTGAAGGAAGAACACGACACATGATCATCTGCGGGAGACTTTGGTCACATCCACCAGAAGATAACGGGGCAAAATTCTATTTCCAGGTATTATTTGGACCCATACTTCATTGCTCCTGTGTAAATTCCTAAACTAAGTAGTAGTTTCGTGTGGCTACATCTCCAAATTGTGCTTGTCAATCCAGTCTCGGAAGGTGTCGTCGCAGTCCAGGACAGTCTCATAGCCACCATACAGCTTGGTCAATGGACAGTGGAGGACGATGTGGTCAGATGTTTCGGGGGCATTGTGGCACCGAGGGCATGTTGGCGAGTCCCTCAGTTTCCATTTGTGCATGTTGTGGCCAGTCCTAGCATGTCCGGTCTAGAGTCTGTTTCTGGCAGTCCAGTACTTCCTTTTGCTGTTGAAGCCACGGGGTCTGATCGTTGGATCAGTTATCAGATGACCGCCTCTTGGGGTGTTATCGGTCCACTCTTTCTTCCATGATACCATGATGGTAAATTTTTCTTGGCCTGATTTGTAATAGGGTTTCCTCGATTTCATTCTTGTTGAGTGAGGTGCATTGTAGCAGGCTGCTTTTAGTCGGTTATTGTCTGGTGCTGCACTTAGTTTTTCTAAGGATCTTTGGTTAGCCTCTTGTCTTCGTAGATGAGGCGGTGTGATTCCACTCATTGTTGGGAGCCACTGCACAGGTGTTGACTGTAGGCAGCCCGCGATGATTCTCATGGAGTCCCTGAGTTTAGTGTCTACTAAGTTGGTATGAGGGCTTCTTGTCCAGACTGGTGCG
>RDPX01000083.1:874424-904424 GCA_003991215.1 Morbakka virulenta
GAAGGTGTCGTCGCAGTCCAGGACAGTCTCATAGCCACCATACAGCTTGGTCAATGGACAGTGGAGGACGATGTGGTCAGATGTTTCGGGGGCATTGTGGCACCGAGGGCATGTTGGCGAGTCCCTCAGTTTCCATTTGTGCATGTTGTGGCCAGTCCTAGCATGTCCGGTCTAGAGTCTGTTTCTGGCAGTCCAGTACTTCCTTTTGCTGTTGAAGCCACGGGGTCTGATCGTTGGATCAGTTATCAGATGACCGCCTCTTGGGGTGTTATCGGTCCACTCTTTCTTCCATGATACCATGATGGTAAATTTTTCTTGGCCTGATTTGTAATAGGGTTTCCTCGATTTCATTCTTGTTGAGTGAGGTGCATTGTAGCAGGCTGCTTTTAGTCGGTTATTGTCTGGTGCTGCACTTAGTTTTTCTAAGGATCTTTGGTTAGCCTCTTGTCTTCGTAGATGAGGCGGTGTGATTCCACTCATTGTTGGGAGCCACTGCACAGGTGTTGACTGTAGGCAGCCCGCGATGATTCTCATGGAGTCCCTGAGTTTAGTGTCTACTAAGTTGGTATGAGGGCTTCTTGTCCAGACTGGTGCGCAATAGTCTGCAACACTGTAGCAGAGGGCGAGTGCCGATGTTCTTAACACTGTTGTTGATGCTCCCCATGATGTTCCTGCCAGTTTTCTAATGAGACAGTTTCTTTTAGTTATTTTGTTTGCACTGCCTTCCAAGTGTCGTCGATATGTCAGTTGTCGATTTGGCGTCACACCGAGATATTTAGGGTTGTGATCTGCTGGGAGGGTATTTCCATCGAAGTTAATGTTGAGAGTTTTTGCAAATTGGTAGTTGTTCAGGTGGAATAATGACGATACCGATTTGGTTGTGTTCATTTTAAGGTACAACCTCTCAAAGTATTGGTTTAGATTGGTAGTATCGTGGGTGAGTACATTTTCAATTTCATTCTAGTCACTTGATTGGTATGCTAGAACCCAGCCATCAGCGTAACCAAGCTTGAAAGATTGACTGTTTGGCATGTCACTGATATAGACATTAAAAAGTGTAGGAGCAATTACTGAGCCCTGTGGGACACACTATTTCTAATTTTCTTTGTTTTACTCTTTCTCCCACCAAGTACAACATGGAACTGTCTGGTGCCAATCAAAGTAGACAGTATTTTGAGTGTTCTTCGGTAGGGAATGATTTTTGCATGTTTGTACATGAGGCCCCCAGTGCATACAGTGTCATATGCTGCCTATAGGTCTATCGGCACAGCACCTGTTTTCTGCTTCTTTTTGAATCCTGCTTCGATGTAAGAAGTAAGAGTTAGAACTTGTTCGGTGATGTTCCTTTGTTAATGATCCTCGTGAGGATTATACGCTCTAGACATTTATAGAGGCAGCTGAGCAAAGAGATGGGTCTATAGCTGGATGGTTCTGTAGCTGGTTTGCCTGGTTTTAAAATTGCTACTACTTTTGCATGTCTCCATTGTTGTGGGTATGTGCCTTTGTCAATGATTTTTGTCATGGTGCTTACCAGCCAGTTGATAGCATTGGGACCAAGTTGGGTAATCATATCTGGATAAATTCCATCAATTCCTGCTGCTTTGCCGTTTTTTATGTTTTTAATGGCGTTTTTGGATTCTCCTGAGACAATTTTGATGAAACGTTTCCAAAAGCTTAAGATGTCGAGTATATGTAGTCCATATTTCTGAGCCAAATAACAAAGAAGTAAGCACACATGCGTTATAAACACTAACCTTTGTCTTTGATGAAATTCCCCGATCTGATCATACCCGTTTTTCCAACTTACCCAGAGCAGAACTGGGTCTGGCTATTCTGTGATTTTTTTCAGCATCCAGAGTGCAATCCCTGCTGAATGTACTACCAACAAATACAAAACTATCATTAACCTTTAACCTCTTCCCACAAACTAAATATGTGGTTCAGCATATGGGACTCCAACTGCAAGTGAAAACATAACGTAAGTGTTCCTGAGACTGATAGTGAGGCCAAAAGCTTTGCAAGCACTTAAGAGTTTGTTCATAATCAGCTGCATCTCATTCTCTGAATGTGTAACAAAATCAGCACCATCTCCATACAAAAGCTCACAAACAAGATTCTGAAAAATTTTTGAGCTCGAATTGAGATGCCGAAGGTTGAAAGCCTTGCCTGATGTTCGAAACCTTATACCTACCCCTATATTACAGTCCTTAAAATCATGAAAAGGCATCACCGGAAAGTACCATGAGAAAAGAGTAGGAGCCAATATATCACCCTGTTTTACACCATTCTCAAATGATATTGGTTCTGACAGTGAACCATGGAAGCTTACTCGGGCTTTTATCTTTTATTTTACCATCCCTACAAAACTCGGAGGACATCCAAGTTTCATAAAAATCGTCCAGAGTGCATTGCGATTGATGGTATTAAAAGCTCTGGTCAGATCAATAAAAACTTGAATAAATGGTACCTGCTGCTCCATACATTTCTCTAAAAATTGGCTAGCTATGAATATCATATTCACTGTCCCACGTTCAGCTCAGAATCCACATTGAGTCTCTGGAATGATAGTAAGATAGATCCAAACTATGAACCGATTTAACAGAATCTTTGAAAGAACTTTTCCCACCGCTTCAAGGAGGCTGATACCTCTATAGTCGCCACACCTAGCCTTCAATCCCTTCCCTTTATAAATGGAAAGCATTATCGCATCTACTCAACCTTGAGGAACAGTACTGCCATGCCATACAGCAAGGATGAGCATATGAATTGCATTAGCAAGGTTATCTTCTCCAAACAACAACAATTCGATGGCTATCATGTCCAATCTGGTGCTTTACCAGTGTTAACTTCTTTCATGGAGTCAATGCTGGCATATGTCATCATCTCCTGAATGATGTCCTTTTAAGGTAGACTATCAATAACTAAACCATCTATTTCTGATAAATTATCAAACAGATCAGTAAAATGTTCTGTCCAACGTGCCGTAATGCTTTCAGCATCTTTGAGCAGCGTAGAACCATCTTTAGATCTCAAGGGCACCATTCTTGGAGGTTGTGATCCATACACTTGTCTTGTTTAAATTTACTGTGCAAAGCTTATGAATATTTTCAGTCATAACGTCTCTGAATGTATGCTGACACTTCGAACTACCGTGTGTTCTTTATGTGTCGAATCTCATGCTGCAGGTTCTATTTTGTTTCCTTGAAAACTCTTTCCACACATCCTCTAGTTGAACCGGAAGTGTACATAAGTTTCTCATGAAGCCTGGCTTTCTTATCCAGGAGACTGGTAATTGTAACATCATTCTTATCAACCCAGTCTCTGTGTTTAGTCTCTTCTAAGGCCAAGTACATTAGGACCCGTGGTGTACACATGTTTTTTGAACTTCTTTCCTCATTTTGTAACTTTGAAATATCAATGCGCTTTTAATCCAGTTGCTCTCACCTTCTTCCTGATCAAGAAGCCTATGGTCAGTGCCACAATCTGCTCCCCGCGTAACTCTTACTGCACACATCTCTTGAAGGTTACGCTTTCGTGTGATGATGTTGTCTAGTATATGCCCATGTTTTGATCTAGGATGTATCCATGTTACCTTGTCAATGAGCTTTTGTTGAAAGAAGGTGTTACATATTGCTGGCTTAAATTCTGTGCACAGCTGGAGAAGACGAAGACCTTTATCATTTCCCTTACTAAGACCATATCTCCCGAAAACACCCCAAGTATTATGATCAGTTCCAACCAGTGCATTAAGATCACCGAGTATCAGCAGCTTATCTTCCTTTGGTATTCCTGTGATACAATTCCTGAAATCTTGATAAAATGCCATAATGATATCCTGGCTACTGTCCAGTGCAGGAGCATACACTGAAATAACAGACTTCTAACTTCCACATCTTAAATGCACCCTTAGACACATTATTCGATCACCAACTCTATAAGGTTGCTCCAACTTGGTTGTGATTTGTGTCCGTATAGCAAAACCTACTCCTTCATCCTTTTTCATTCCTTCAGGCATCCCTTTCCAGAAACGTATGCATCCATCACCTTTTTCAGTGTGCTGATCATCTTCACTTAACCGAGTCTCAGATAAAGCAGCTATGTCCACTTTGTACCTAACCAGTTTCTTGGGGGCAACAGCTGTTCTTCGTTCTAGATGAGTAGACTCTTCCCTATCAAGAAGTGTTCTTACATTCCAAGCAGTAATATTTTGCTATTCTCCTTTTTGCACAAATGGTATTTCTTTTACTTTTGTTTCCCCTGCAAGTTTGAACAGCAGTCAGCTGCAAGTTGTACAGTTACCAAAGCATTGGTGTGTTGATGATTTCTCAGCCGTATGTTCGATATCCTCCTGCCGATATCTTCACCCGTGACCCTGGTGGGGTGACTTTTGGGTGCTATGCGTTGCCAAAGGGTAACTCATAATTTTGTCCGGGACGGCTTATTTAAATATTCACCGCTAACCCCCATATCTGGAGGCCCTTGCCCTATCCACTACCTGAGGTCCGGGTGGATGGGTGTTGTCATCTCCAAACCACATAGGTACATATATACATATACATATATATATACATACAAATACATACATATATATACATACATATACATGTGTACATACATATACATACATACATACATACATACATATGCATACATACATGTACATAAGAACATTCATACGTATTCATGTTTTGATTGCTCCATCTTCACAGATGATCGCCGTCTTTTGCTTGGACGTCCGAGTTTCCATCCTCCTTGCTATTTCTCGAGTGACCGCGAAGATGACTCTTCAAACAAGCAGTCGATTTACAGTGCTTACAGCAAATATGGCAGATTAACCCGAGTGTCCTCACAGAGTTGATTGGATCTGGATGTGGAATGCAATCTTTGTGTACAGCCATGTGTTTTTTCAGTCCCGCCACTGAATTGCATACTTTACTACAAACTACGCAGGTGTTGCCATCAGGCAGTAGGGCTGGTGCAGAAATAGGCCACCTCTAATGCGATTACAAGTGGTTCACATAACCTGCTTTAAAAAGTAACACCCTACCACAGGTCTCGCACTTTAAGCCGGCAGTGCTGGAATCCAGCTGCCTTGCTACACCTTTCCTTAAGTTACTTTTTAGAGCTGCGTGTGCCAAGTATCTTTCGTTTACTGCGATACATCCTGACAAAACAGAGCTACGTCACTCGTTGCGGTTGACAGCCTTTTCTTCCCACATTTCCATATCCATCTTCAGTTCCTTTAGGTTACTCTTCAAAGTCTTTAAAACGGATTCCTTGGCTTATGCTGCGGACGTTTACCTTTCGTTAATTCACCATAAAAAAGCTGTTTGATCAATCGAAAGTCATCATTACGGACTAAATGCCCAGACCAGCACATTTGATTATTGATCAGGATGTTTTCTATGCATGGGCAATCTGCTCTCTGTAAAACAACAGCTTTGGGTGTAAGTGACTGCCATTTTATGCCAAGGATCCTCCTCAAGCAATTTTAGTGAAGGTGTTCAAGCCACTTTAGGTGATGGCGATAGATTGTCCATACTTCTGATGAATTTAGCAATGCGGACAGCACGCACGTCAGGTAAACTGTCAGTTTTGTACTTAAGGTTACACCTCTGTCTGACCATAGCCTCCTCTCTAGCTTACCAAAAGCAACAGAAGCTTTCTGGATGCGCCTGTATATTACAAAGTCAAGTGAGCCATCCCGAGACAATGTACTACCTAGATAAACAAAGGTATCGACAACACCTAACCTGGAGTTGTTGACTAAAATGTATGTTTCTTTGTAGAGTGCACCAGGAGGAGGAGTGAACATGACCTTCGTTTTCTCCAAGCTTATGACGAGGCCGAAGGCAGTGGATGCCGCCGAAAAGCGGTCCATTGACTCCTGCATGTTGTTTTCAGAGTGCGCGACAAAAGCAGTATCGTCAACATATAGTAATTCACGTATTGTAGTAGGGTCTGTCTAACTTTTGAACAGACCAATTTCAATGTCACAGTCACGAAATGCGTAAAGTACTACAACAGCAAAATAGATAGATAACAGCGTTGGCGCCAGAATATCACCCTGTTTCACCCCGTTGTCTATCGCAATTTCCTTTGACAGTTCCCCGTTAAAGCTGACACGGGCTTTCATACTACGGTGTAATTCTTTAATCAGGTTAACAAAAGTAGGTGTATATCCAAGCATTCCTAAGACCTTCCACAGGGCGTCGTGGTTGACAGTATCGAAGGCTTTGGTCAGTTCTACAAAGACTTGACAAAGGCATATGTTACTCTGGACACTTTTCTTGTAGCTGTTTTTGCGGTGAGGATCGCATCTGTTGTGCCTCTTCCAGGATAAAAACCACATTGTGATTCAGGTATAATCAACGAACACTAATGCAGCACCAGTCTGTTAAGTAGGAATTTTGATGAGACCTTTCCCACAGATTCAAGCAGCATTATCTCACGAAAGTTGTCGCATTCAGACTTTGCTCCCAAACCTTTGAATAAGGAAACAAGAATACCATCAACCCAGTCTTGGGGAATTGGATTCCCTTCCCAGCATTCACATATGAAGCGGTGTATCATAGATTTAACTTTTTCACTCCTTTTTGAATCAGCTCCACTGGTATGCCATCTTGGCCGGGTGCTTTGCCAGCGTTAATCTGGTTGATGGCCTTATCACACTCTTCTCTACAAGGCACAATATCTAATTACATCATCAAATCATACAAAGGTATACTCTAAATAGCAGCAAGGTCCATGGTCTATGTGTTGAAGAACAAATTGGTATGGTGGTTTTCCCAACGTTTCATGATGCCTTGAGGGTCTTTGATCATATGATGATGTGTCTTTTGATTTGAATGGAAAAAAAGAGGACGAGGATGGACCAAAGACAACTTTTAAGAGGTAACAGTTGCTTAATGTTGTGTGTGTTACCGGCTTCGTAAATATCAGCTGAGACTTTCGATTACCACTGAGTTTTCATCTTTTTCAACGCCCGTTGTACAGCTGCCTCATATGCCTTCAAAGAGGCTTCAACCCTTGATCTGTTGACAAGATTCGAATCAAGATGTGACTGATACAACGTGTTCTTTGTTTAGCACCAACAGAGTACATACATAGATACACACATAGATACATATACACATAGATACAAACATGCTTACGCTCATACCAGGGCAAGCCAAATCAGAGTGCAGAACAAAATTTCACTTGTGAAAAAAAGAGCCACAGGGAGACTGGAGGTTCGATCTAAAAAAACATGGAGGCAACATTTGGCGGCAATGTTCGTGACGAGAACAATATCCTAGAATTCCTTCATCATGTCGGAAACCTGAAAGTAAGTGGACACACTTATTTTTATAGTTAAATTTTTAAAGGGTCATAATATTTAATTGGATCTGGCTCCGGCACCCACTCAGATTTTATCATGCAAAATAGGGAAGGGAAAGAGTTTTATTTTGGAGAATTAAATTACAAACACCGTATTTTGATGTGTTAGACTAAAACGGGCGTGGGGGAATTAGCTAGGAATTAGAAAAGAGGGGCGCATAAATTGTGAGGGAGTCATGAAGATTATTAAGCGAGGCAATCCACTAAAGACTAAACGATATGCATTACCTCTTTGCTTCGTCTGGAACCTCACACACTCGACATATAACATTCGAAGTTAACCTAACTAGAATTAGACGACCCTCCTACTAATATTTTTATTGAAAAAATGGCTTAATCTGATATTAGCAAGAGGGTAGTTGCCCTGTTGGCTCACTCACAATTTGCTCATTCTTACCAAGGCAGCTCCTGAAGATATTTATTGCACTCCCCTCACCATTGGGGCTTGGGTCCCTCGTGCCCCTCCGCTTTCGTGGAAAGACATGGATGGTTTAGAGTGCCACTGGATAGATTAACTTTTGGCCATGACTTTGGTCAAGGATACTAAAGACCCTCCAATCCTCAATATCAATCTTTTCTCTTATCTGCAATAGCAAGTGATTCAGAAAACTCAAGTACTTCACCTTGAGTTGTCCCAGTGGCACCCCTCTTCTAATTATGGGCCAAATTTTGAACTTTCTTATCAAAAACAAATATTACTTAATAATACTTCATTACCCTTTAGAAGTAATTAACAGGTAAGTCATGTTAACAAATTTTCCTACTCAAAACTAGTGTTTTCATCATCATCATCATCATCATCATATTATTATTATTATTATTATTATTATTATTATTAAATATCAAGACCGCAAAGTTAACCAATTGAAAAAGGACTTAAAATTACTTAAAAAAAGCAACACATCGGTCATGGAAATCAAATACGTTTCCTCTTTGCTTCGCCAAAAATTGACTTCCTCTCATAACGTTCACACTCTATCTAATCACGATAACTTCATCTCCAAAAACTTTTGGGGCTACGTAAAGCGTGTGCTGCAAAAGAGCTCTTCCATACTTCCTACTTTCTCAGAAGTCTGTTGCACTCAATACTTTTCAAAAATACTTTCATCGACAATTCCTAACAAACACTTTAAAATTCCATCATGGATACCTTCTTTCAACGAACCCGAGCACCCTTTCAGCACTGATCCTCCATCATATAAAAAAATCACATCAGTTATTCGTCGTATGAAGTCATCTGCCTCACCATGCCCACTAGATAAAATATCCATAATTTGCTTTAAACGATGTCCCTATCTACGGTCTTTCCTAACAAATATAATTAAAATCATATGGATTTCTGGCAAAGTTCCTCCTGAATGGAAAAAGGCCTCTACGATTTTAATACACAAGAAGGGTAACACCGATGACCCTTCTAACTTTCGACCGATTACTCTACAAACGGTTCCATTAAAAGTTTTTACATCCTGTTTGCGTGACTCTGTATTTGAATACCTGAAGAATAATAACTTCGTCGAACATATGATTCAAAAAGGCTTCACTTCCAAAATCTCGGGTACTTTGGAACATACTGCAATGATGGCACATGTAATAAACAAGGCTCGCACAAATCAACGCTCCTTAGTCATTACTCTTTTAGACCTAAAAAATGCTTTTGGCGAAGTTCATCATAACCTAATAACATCTGTTCTCGATCACCACCATATTCCTGACAAAATTAAATCTTTAATTACCAGTCTTTACACTGAATTTAAAACATCATTTATCACTGATCATTTTACAACTGAAGCCATAACAGTTCGTCATGGGCTTTTACAAGGAGATTGTCTTAGTCCACTACTCTTTAATATGTGTTTTAACACATTTATTCAATATATTAGGGCTGAAAAGTACAAGCAACTTGGTTTTTCACCTCACGATAAGAATGATCGCATGTTCAATCCTGTACACTGGTTTCAGTTCGCAGATGATGCTGCGGTCATTACAAGTGGGGAAAGAGAGAACCAGCTTCTTTTAAACTGTTTTACTCGATGGTGTCAATGGGCCAACATGATCATAAGGGTTGATAAATGTGCCACATTCGGAATTAAAAAATTCACTACAAGATCTCTTCAATTTCAACCTAAACTTTTTGTTAATAATGAAACTGTACCTCCTGTAGCCATGGGGGATGCCTTTAAGTATCTTGGACGTTACTTTGACTTTGAAATGACCAATCAGTCTCACAAATCCAAGCTTCTGTCTGTTTTACTAGATCTTCTCAAACAAATTGATTCCTTACCTATCCATCCAAAACACAAACTGCGTCTCTATAGTGAATTTGCCCTCCCAAAGGTTTCCTGGCACCTTACTGTTTCAAATGTTTCTAAGACTTGGGTGGCAGAAAATCTCGACAACCTGGTCTCTAAATACATACGCCAGTGGCTTGACCTGCCTATAAGTGCCACGCTTAGCTCCATTATTCTTTCCAAAAATCAATTTGGACTCAACTTGCAGCTGCCTACCACAAAATTTCTACAATGCCAAACTGTCACCCGTAACGCTCTGAAATTGTCACCAAATGATAATATCCGAACATTGTGGAAAAACACAAGCAATGGTACCAATATACAACACGATGTTTATAAAAATACAAAAGAAGTTCTGAAAGCTGTACAGACAGAACACAAGGAGCGTTTACAAAGTCATCTTACTACTCAAGGTACTATTCTCTCATTTCTCTTTGACAACGCAACTTCAAAATATAACAAGTTTTGGTCCGAAGTTCAAAGTAAGCTGCCCAAAAATATCTTCAGCTTTACCATTCGTTATTTGAATAACACCCTTCCAACTCGTAAAAATCTATCTAAATGGAAACTTAGTCTATCGTCCTCTTGCTCTTCCTGCTTTGAACCAGAAACCCTTCTTCACGTTGTCGCCGGCTGCAAAACGTACCTTCAGGAAGGTCGATATACTTGGAGACACAACTCAGCATTACAGTTTTTAGCAGGTTCTCTCAAATCTCTTGAAGGCTGTACAATATATGCTGATATCTGTGGATTCTTATCGCCATGTATTATAACTGGAGATGCCTTGAGGCCTGATTTGCTCTTAGTTACTCCACAACAACAGCTATACATTCTTGAATTGACCGTGGGCTATGAAACAAACCTGGATAAAAATTCTTCTCGCAAATACGAAAAATATCGTTCTTTAATTCGTGATTTACAATCCAGCTTTTCGAAAGTTAGTTTCGTAAATCTCTCCATGAGCTCTTTAGGTATATTCGGTAAATCTTGTATTACTTTCAGTAAAATGTGCAACGCTTTGAACATCGACAACAAACACGAGCGCTTTCTTTCAACCAAACTTTCCAACATAATCATTCGCACCACATACTACATATTCTGTCGTAGAAATAAACCATGGACCAGCCCTGAACTATTGTCGCTTTATTGATTTTGTTAGTAAAATATTTAATTTTGATTTTGTTAAATAGGCAAGCCAATGCAAACTACCTTGATTAGTGAGGTTTGTAATTGTATATGTTCAGATGAAAAAATAAAAAAATTTAGAGTTGTTAGTCAAATGTTTTACTTTTATACCATAAGCATGCATTAATTACTTAGTTACTCACTAATTATCAGAATTACGTAACTATGGTTATAAATGGAAGTGTGAACATTCCCACAAGTAATCTATGTGCCAATTTTTGTGGTGATAGTTTGGAAAAAAGGAACCCTGACACTTTTTTTGCTGAATGAACACTCACCTTAGGGTACAGGATAGAACATAGATTTTCATGTGTAGGTGTTTCTTTGTTGCCCAACTCTGCCTTGTGCTAGGCCTGCTGGCTCTCTTTACTTGCCAGCAGGACAATTACCGGTTATGTTTTTAAAGAAAGAATATAAGACAATGTGAAGTGAGGTTCTTGTGACCAGAATTGCCAATTTTCTGAAAAATTTGGCTGTAACATTACTAATATTTGTTATAGGTTCATTAAATTTTAAGGGATGATAGAATTTGTTGTGCTTACCTCTTGATAAAACAGAGTCATGAAGTTTGTTAATCATTAATTTTGAAACATTTTTTTATTAAGTAGGGCAGCATTTTTAGGCAAAAAATAATCGCAGAAATATGCAGGATAGACAAAATACTGATACATACCTAATTTAATTGATACATGCTTAATGAGAAGTTCCAATGCAAGATGAAGATTGCTTAGGAGTATTACCAGCACCAAAAACTGAGGTGGACTAAAATGAGGTGCTTCAAAAGTGAAGTCCAAGAAAAAATCACTAACAATGGACTTCAGATGCTCAGAGGGCATTGTGAACACACTTTCTAACCACATTGATTTATCTTGAAGTTTTTCATAGACAACCAGGACCAGTTTGCATTTTTTGTAAGCACCTGACTTGATTTTATGTCTTTTCAGGAGCCAAAGTTGCTTAATCAGGCAAATGCTTCAACTCAATGGAAATCAACAACTCTTCCCCTTCTTAGTGTTTTTATGCATTGTGAGGAAGTGGAGAACAGACCTCAGGAAATACATGGCTGAATTCAATCATGAAGATGATACTTGCTGTGGTGTAAACAATGAACAAATTTCTACTCAAATAGTTTGGACCAATAATCTTGATCATTGAGAACATAACTTGAAGATGAACTTTGCATCTATGGATTTTTGAAGCCAAGCAGAAAATTATTTGAAGTCCACATTTGTTTTTCTTTTTTTTTTATTTTACTGTGCAATGTTAAACTCTCAGTGGGTATGAAAAATTAGAAAACAATATCATTGTTCATTTGTCTGATGACAAAATTTGAATACAAACCACTCAAAAGTCATTGAGGGAAGGTCCCTAAAGCAAGGTTTGAGGAGGGCATCTGCAAGACACATGGCAAAATCTACCAGAAATATCAGCCTTTTCAAAAGTAAATACACCCATATGTACCCTAAGGTTGTGTGTGTGTGCCATGGTCACATGCTCTACCATCTACACACTGTAAGATAGCTGAGATCAGCTATTTCTACCCTGAAATAGAAGTTATTGTTCTTTGGACTCAAAGCACCATATTGGTAAATGGGGTGCTATGGTAAACACTGAGGACCTGAGGAAAGAATTGTGCATGCTATGACTACAGCATGGAACAGTTACATAATGTAGTTGTACATATGGTAACAATACCTGTGGGAACCAGTTTGTATGCACTGAGTGTGCACACATTTTTCATTTCTCTGTATGTAACTTTTTTGCCCTTAATTGATATTGAAAAAAGTCAGAATTTTTTTTTATGTGTCAAATGTCTTTAAGTAACTTTTCTACAACCATGGCCAAAGCAACCCCATCTCACCATGACCATAAATATTGTTTTCACAACAGGGGTTATTTTTAAGGAATGGAAATCAAAGAAATGCATTAAAACTCTGCAAGCAAGCAATTGTTGGCAATTCAAATGTTTTAAGGCAATTTATAAAAAAGCCAGGATACCAGAATAATTTACAACTATTTGCTCATCAAAATCTTTGATATTATTCATTGAAGAAGCTGGAACCCTTTGGTGTTTTTTATATGCTTAGATGGTCTAATTTAATCCAAGTTGGAATAAAATAATGAGTGGCTCCCAGGTTAGGGATTGACTTCTGTTCATTTCATTTGCAGAAAACTAAAAGGACTGGATGGGTCAACCATAATGTCAGCCAACCAGAAAGTGTTTCAGATCATATGTACAGAATGGCCATGATGACTTTTCTGCTCCAGGGATATTCAACAGGACTTGATATAACACGGTTTAGTTTTTTTAGTACCTTTAATTGAAAATTGTTCTTGTTTTTATTTTCCTTTTTCTTAAAATTGTGCAATTATCTACTCCTAATTCTTTTATTAGGGTAAAATGTATGTAATGTAAAACATAAGAAACTAAAGGATAGTGGCAGAAGTGTATTAAACATTGCCACATTGGACATGAGTGCCATCAAATACCATGAGCAAAAATAGGAGGATAAGAGTGGAGGAGACCAACACAGATACATCAGGTCAGGTTAGGTTACAGTCTGTCTCATTTCCAAACTTTAGTGACAAGGATCCCCAAAGGTTTCTAGAACTGTCGATTAGCCACAGTTTGATTTAGGTTTGTAACTGCAAAGTAACAGTACCAGAGCAGATAACACTTGTAGATAAAACAGAGCAGAAATATACAGGACATATATCATCATTACTCTCACTGAGCAACACCCTCAAAAAGCATGATGGTAAGCAAGATATTCATATTTGGCAGGTTATGCAATGGCATTTGACATTGTGTTTCATGAGGCACTGTGGAACACTCAGTTTTTAGGGAATTGCTTTTCATTTGGATTGCAAATAACAATTAGTCTGTTGGGAAGAAGTCATTTGACTCAGGTTAACAGTAATCATATAGGCGAATGTAGTTTTCAAAAAGTCAAAAGGGGTGGACAGCAAGCCCATGTTCATTTACATACTGTTTAATTTATACATGTATATAAATATGTATATCTATATATGTGTATACCATATGTGTATTTATATATTGTGTGTGTGACAAAGCATGGGAGATAAAGCAATGTAAGACTGCTACATTGGTACATTGTTTAAGTCTTCTCTGCACCTAGTTCTTGAATGGTGTTCTACTTTGTACTATAGTTGTGGAACTAATGCAGTTGTGATTGAAAGTTGTCTCTTGACCTTGAAGCTGCCTCATGTGTGACAATTGCAAACTATGGTACATTTTCATGTTTTGTAACCATATAGGTTTTGTGTGACTTCTAAATTGTAATCGTCCAACAATTGGTACAGTACTAAATTTTATCATTTATGCCTCCACTAAAGTCAACAACTTGTGCTGCATTTAATTAATACATACATTCACAACCATATTTTCCTGAAAATTGAAATTGAGTATATTGAATTGACTGAAAGTAAAAACATTCCTATTATTATTATGTGGATTTAAATGGTTGGGCGAAATAGAATATGGACTGTATATCAAAAATAATTTGCCTTTGTTCCTCACATGCTTTTGCGGTACTTCATCTTCTATGCCCTAACCCCTGGCTGTTGCCTTTTGCCTGCTTTAACAGGAAAGAAAGCCCATAGATTATACAGATGAAGCAAACACTTTCACCCTAATCAAGTTTCAAGATGGTGTATGTAGTTTTTGTGATGTTTTTTATTTTCATGGTAATATTTCTTTTCTTTTGCTGTTAAGTTGTCTGAAGCTAGCCTTGGTTCATGATTTGGCAGAGTGCATTGTTGGTGACATAACACCATACCAAGGTATAACCAAAGAAGAAAAACATCAGAAAGAACATGTAAGTACACGCATATAGCTAAGAATAAAAAGTTCAGGAAAGTATATATCTATGGTTTGTTACTGATATAGATATAGTCTTTCAAATGGGAAATTAAAAATGAGATTTTTTGAACAACTGAATCCATGTCAAGGAGTAGTGTAGGGTAATGAGAGCCGTATTAAGTTACTTATTTACTTATGTGTTCAAACTTTATTTGTTATATATTTATTGGGTTTTAGTGTACTTTATTTTCATATGTTTTATTTCTATCTTGTTTCCCTTTTGGAAACCATTTATTATCCAATTTTGAATGCTGATAAGAAATGTATACCGACAACAACACCAAGGCAAGCACTGCTGATTAACAAAAAGCAATAAGCCAAAAAGGACTCTTAAGGAAAATTGTATGAGCATGAGAACAAACTCTTCATTGTACGCTAGTTAGTATATGATAAAAGCGTTTTGCTTACTTAATGGTTACTCCATTCCCAGCCTTTTATTCAGTGTGTGTAGCAATAGAATTAGAATGATACTGGACAGTAATGCAATCATAGAAATATTCACCTTTAAGGAGTATGTGCCCTTGAAATAAAAAAAATATTATTTAGGACAATGCAAGAAAAGTTACTTGATAGACCAAAAATTTTTAAAGTAGAGGTTTTCTAAACAGTTGACGTTAATTTGTTTATCTAAGCAGTCACTTGGCCTAAAAGATCAAAATTCAAGCAGAATGCGATAAAGTACGCAGAGGAAAAGAGCAATCAAGAACCAGCTTGAAAATAGTCAGTTGATGAAAGTATCGTACGGATATGGAGAAAAAGTAAATACACAAGTGATTCACCAACAACAGTGTTGATGAGAAAACGAACTTTATGGTGAGATAAAAAACCTGTGCTGGGAGTTTAGAGATGATTTGTTGGAAAGGATAATCAATGAACGAGAGAGGCATTTGAACGTTCTTTGCAAAGTTATAGCCGTTTATGCTGATTAGAACTTGCTAAAACATGTTATAAAGGGCTTTCAGGCAATTAGAGAGTGGTTGTTCAAGTTGTTAGCACATTGTAACTTGTCTAGAAAAAGACGCGCAACCACAGTAGAGACAATGCCAAGAGATGCTGGATGTAGCCAACTTTTTATAGTTTTGTGAGAAGCAGCGACAAAAGTTTTCCGTTTCACTAGCCAATATACTAACATAGATGAAACTCCTTTATGGACAAATATGCCCAGTGCCTCAACAGCTGAAACAAAATGACTGGTCATGAAAAACAACATATCTCTGTTTGCTTGGTTGTCAAGGTAGCTGGCAGAAAACCATTTGTTATCTTACCTGCCACAAAAGTTAAACCGAACGTTGCTCCGATCATAGGAGCCATTATGAACCGTTCAAAGAATAAATGGATGAATGATTAATTGACTTTTAAATTGGTAAATGAAGTAATGCTCCTTAGCATTTGAACAAAGGTTTTTATCATAAGATTCCTTTAAATATCATATCTCTAAAGAAATAATGGAAAAAGTGCGTAAAATGAAGACAGCGACCAATGTTATTCCAGGAAGATGCACAAAGTTCCTGCAAGCACTTGACGCTTCAGTCAAGAAGCCCTTTTAGGCTTTCTCCCTACTAGGGAGAAAGGCTGTAAAAGTATGATGAATGGTATCGTAGAGGTGAATTTGAGTACACTAAAGGTGACATAATCAAGTCTCAAGGCCGTGAATTGCAAGCAAAATGGCTGGTCGAGTCATGGAAAAAAGGTCGATAAAGATAGTATCATTAAATTATTCACGGAGGCTTCTAGGGAGGCTTCTACTTACATATTTGTCATCAAAGCTGGGGCTTCTATTCTAGGGCTGTTTGTATTCGTGAAAATAAGCCATTTAATTTTAATATTCAGCAGTTTTGAAATGTACGTGGACCACAATAGCACACATCATTTTCTTTTTCAACATCACAATAGGGATTTTTGCGAATTGTATTTTAGGTTCTGACAGCAACATTGTACCAGAAATTATAGTTTTTCAATGTTTTTTAATGAATTTTACTGATTAGTTTATGCTTTATGATTTTATTGATTCCATTTTTTGTTATAACTTGCTGTATACCTTAAAATTACCCGTATCTGATTTTATTGTTTTAGACGATTGTGTAGTATTGGAAGCCATTTAGGTTCCTTGCCATCCTTATATCTCCATGTACCTAATGTTTTGCCAAACTGGTATAAAACCTTTTTGCATAATATTTGACTGGATATATGGGTTTACGTTTTATTCCTTTAGTTGTTTAAAATTTTTTATTTGTGCTTTTTTCCCCATTATTTGAATGTTTGCACTTTCTTTCGCCAATTTGATTGCTACTTTTTAGGATGCAATGAAACACCTGGCATCATTAGTTCCTTCCCAAGTAAGAATTAGATCTATACTATTTGTCTGTTTTCATTAATTATAGAAAATGTGTAGTTGTTTTCCAAAAAAATGTTCCTGATGTAAGTAGAATTTTTTGAAATTTAGTTTTGCNAATGCAAAGAGATGTGGGATGTAGCCAAATTTTTATAGTTTTGGGAGAAGCATCGACAAAAGTTTTCCGTTTCACTAGCCAATATACTAACATAGATGAAACTCCTTTATGGACAAATATGCCCAGTGCCTCAACAGCTGAAACAAAATGACTGGTCATGAAAAACAACATATCTCTGTTTGCTTGGTTGTCAAGGTAGCTGGCAGAAAACCATTTGTTATCTTACCTGCCACAAAAGTTAAACCGAACGTTGCTCCGATCATAGGAGCCATTATGAACCGTTCAAAGAATAAATGGATGAATGATTAATTGACTTTTAAATTGGTAAATGAAGTAATGCTCCTTAGCATTTGAACAAAGGTTTTTATCATAAGATTCCTTTAAATATCATATCTCTAAAGAAATAATGGAAAAAGTGCGTAAAATGAAGACAGCGACCAATGTTATTCCAGGAAGATGCACAAAGTTCCTGCAAGCACTTGACGCTTCAGTCAAGAAGCCCTTTTAGGCTTTCTCCCTACTAGGGAGAAAGGCTGTAAAAGTATGATGAATGGTATCGTAGAGGTGAATTTGAGTACACTAAAGGTGACATAATCAAGTCTCAAGGCCGTGAATTGCAAGCAAAATGGCTGGTCGAGTCATGGAAAAAAGGTCGATAAAGATAGTATCATTAAATTATTCACGGAGGCTTCTAGGGAGGCTTCTACTTACATATTTGTCATCAAAGCTGGGGCTTCTATTCTAGGGCTGTTTGTATTCGTGAAAATAAGCCATTTAATTTTAATATTCAGCAGTTTTGAAATGTACGTGGACCACAATAGCACACATCATTTTCTTTTTCAACATCACAATAGGGATTTTTGCGAATTGTATTTTAGGTTCTGACAGCAACATTGTACCAGAAATTATAGTTTTTCAATGTTTTTTAATGAATTTTACTGATTAGTTTATGCTTTATGATTTTATTGATTCCATTTTTTGTTATAACTTGCTGTATACCTTAAAATTACCCGTATCTGATTTTATTGTTTTAGACGATTGTGTAGTATTGGAAGCCATTTAGGTTCCTTGCCATCCTTATATCTCCATGTACCTAATGTTTTGCCAAACTGGTATAAAACCTTTTTGCATAATATTTGACTGGATATATGGGTTTACGTTTTATTCCTTTAGTTGTTTAAAATTTTTTATTTGTGCTTTTTTCCCCATTATTTGAATGTTTGCACTTTCTTTCGCCAATTTGATTGCTACTTTTTAGGATGCAATGAAACACCTGGCATCATTAGTTCCTTCCCAAGTAAGAATTAGATCTATACTATTTGTCTGTTTTCATTAATTATAGAAAATGTGTAGTTGTTTTCCAAAAAAATGTTCCTGATGTAAGTAGAATTTTTTGAAATTTAGTTTTGCCGTACACATAAGGCGTAGCACATACCGAAAGGGAACTGTTTCTTCTAGTAATTTTCGCCCTTAAAATGAGATTAAAATAAGGAAGCACAGTGTACAACTGTTCGATGTACTTTGTTAATCGAAAGGTCATATAATTCTTCTTCAACCTTTATATTCAAGATTTCCAAAAAAATCTTAGAGAACACTTTTTAACCATACATTTTATGTGGTAATTGCCCCTTTTGACCGGTTAAATAATGTTTGTCAGTTTTACTTATGTATAAAAGAGCGCAATTTGTTTACGGGGTGTTGTATGTGACATGTTTATAACTGTGGGCATGGTGGTATTTCCTTTGTATTTATAAGGAAGATAGTTACGTTGAGTGAAAAAAACATTTGACCGTCACCTTATTCTACAAATTTACGAATGGCATACTTAACAAGAAGTTTTGAATAGATATTACACGTACATCATATTTGAGTTACGTTTATCGTCAGCATCCATAGGAATTTTGAAGGCCTGTTGATAATCTTTTAATTAGAAAGATCTCTGGGAGTTGCTGTTATCTTACTTTTGGTGTCCAGTTATTGAGTATCTTTTGAAAGTGTATTACAGTATATACATTTTGGGTTAGTATTTCACCTTTTACAGAGTTTGCACTTTCGCTGTCAGCTAAAATCGCCTATGGATCTCTGTAATCAAGGTGTTGTTTCATTTTGGAAAAAAGACTCTCATTAAATTCGGTTTAAGCAGTTTTATACCATTTTGATTATGTTTTTCTTTATGAAATTGGCGTATTTTTTCACCTCAGTGGTAATTGAGACAGCAGCAGTAGTAGTAGTACAAGTAGTAGTAGTAGTAGTAATAGTAGTAGTAGTAGTAATAGTAATAGTAGTAGTAGTAGTAATAGTAGTAGGAGGAAGAGGAGGAGTAGTCATAGCCGTAGTAAGTAGCGTTAATAGTAATTTTTTATAAACGTTCCATTTTTTGTAATCACCAATTATACAACTTACGTCTAAAAACGTAAAAAGAAATATATGTTTTTAAATGATACAAATAAGGTTTCAATAGAAGTTCCCAATGTTTTTTATGCCTTCTATTTCAGCTAAAATATTAGTTGTGGATCCATATGATAACAGTTTTGGGTGCATTATTCTTTGTTTCTCCCAGAGTGTAGAAAATATGATAACTTAATTGATACATCTTCCAGATTTTTTGTAACATGGGTTGCGTTTCAAGTTTTGTCTTTTCGAAAAGTTTTCAGAATCTTTTATGTTTTTAACTTCTTAATAATGATGATGATAATAGTAATAATAGTAGTAGTATTAATAATAATTTTTTTTTTTTAAACTTCAAGCATATATTTTTCCATGTTATCACTTAATACAATTGTATGCCGTGTATACATTACATCATTACCCTAAGAAATACCACTCACTATCAAGGCATGGTATCAGGGACGCACAGAGTAACGTAGTCACCAATAAAGGAGGGGAGGCTGATCCCATGTCTTACTACGTTGACAGAATATGTAATATGTGGTTCGAATTACCACACATATGATCTTCTTTATGATATATGAGATTTCGCTTTTATCGTAACTTATTTCCGCTAACATCTTCGCTACCGAATGTGTACTCTTTCCGATTGCTCCTATCGCGCCAATGCTTAAATTGACAAATATAACTTTTTGATAATTTTTGCCTAGAAATCTTAGCAGAAATTCATATTTTTCTGATTTACGTTTCGAATTCACTTCAATATTTGTTTCAAAGCCGATTGTAAGTTCTAGAATATAAATCTTTCCTTTATCAATTACTAACAGATCAGGGCGATATGTATCTCCGGTAATAATCGATGGAGAATTGTAATTATCAATATCACAGTAAACTTTTGCATTTTTCTTATTCGAAGATATGAAGTTTGCAATATTTTTTAAAACCGAGTCATGCCTCCAATTATAACGTTTTTCGTTCAACGCTGTATTACATCCTCCAATAACATGCCCGAGAGTTTCTGTAGCATTACATAAGGAACAGGCAGATGATTCTCTTTGTCCCCATTTTAGCATATTTGAAGCGTTGGCGAGGGTGTTGTTTAAATACCGGATTGTGAATGAGTAGATATTATTGGGTAACGTAGAAAGCGCTTTGTGCCAGTGACTGGTAAATGCGTTGTCTGCATAGGCTGTGATTGATTTGATTATTAACCCTTGCGAAGTCAGTGTATCGATTTTTTTCTCGTTAGAATTTCTAATATCCTTGATTGCCTCTCTAGTTGTTTTGTACTGATCATACGTGATGTTTTGACCGGTGGTCGCATTGTATATTTCAACAATGTCCCTGCTCTTAGAAGACTTGAGTTTGTTTCTAAATGATACTCGACACTGAATAAAACGATCAGATATGAGTGTTAAACCGAGACCAAACTTACGTTTGGTACGGCGAAGAAGGCGTGTTGATCCAGAAATAGGTATTTCCAACCAAATCCGTATAAACTTTGAAACAACGTTATCGAGGTTTTCCTTAACCCAGCTTGTTTCTATATCAGCAACAGTCAAGTGCCAGCTAATTTTTGAAAGTAGATATCTTTGGTACAATATTACTTTATTTCTGGGGTGGAGTGGGAGACCATTTATAGTCCTGAGAATGTTTGCAGTTTTTGACATCAGTATATTTTTGTGTTCCGTGTTTGTCATGCCGAAATCGAAGTAACGACCCAAATATAGGAATGGTTCACCCGAGTCGATAGGATGAATAACACTGTTATTAAGATAAAGCTTTGGTTTTATTTGTTTACATACTGTTCCACATTTTTTCATTCCAAACGTGTGACACTTTTCGACTTTGATGATCATGTCACTCCAACGACACCATCTGCTGAATGCGTTGAGGAGAATTTGGTTTTCACTCTCTTGGCCTGACATCGCTACAGCATCGTCGGCGAATTGTAGCCAGTGTCTTGGTATCAAATGTTTTAGAAATTTGTAACCGATTTGTTTGAAGTGATCTTTTTTTATATACTGTACGAAGGTGTTAATTAGCATATTAAATATCAATGGGCTGAAGCAGTCACCTTGTAGTACACCCTTTTCTAGTTTAATGAAATCACTAATGAACAAGTTGGTCAGTATGGCTGTGTGGAAGTCACTATACAGAATTCTAATAATAGTAACAATATCGTCTGGAATATGATGATGTTTCAGCACAGTTTCTATTAGATTGTGGTTGACTTCCCCAAAAGCGTTTTTCAGATCAATTAATGTAATTGTAATAGAGCGTTGTTTACGGCGTGCATCGTTAATTGCGTGAGTCATACTAGCAATATGCTCGTACGTACCAGTTAATCCAGGCGTAAATCCTTTTTGGATACTTGCCTCAATGTAGTTGTTTTTGACTAAAAACTCAAATACACGATCTCGTAGTAAAGAAGTAAATATTTTCAACATAACAGGTTCTAAAGTGATAGGTCTGAAATTACCTGGGTCTGACTTTTCCCCCTTTTTGTATATAAGGATTGTAGCGGCTTGTTGCCATAATGATGGTATAGACTTACGCTTAAAAACTTCGGAACAAATAACTGTAATGTAGCTTCGAAGGTGGGGGCACCTTTTCAGACTTATTACTGGGATTTGATCTAAAGGACATGGACATCCAGAGGACTTCATTCGTTTAATGATTCTGCAGATTTTGTTATATGATGGTGGAGACAAATCAAATTCATGCGTAGGGTTATCAAAAGAGGGTATCCAGTCTGGAATTTGAAAGGTCTTTCTAGGATTAACCGCTTTAAACGCTTTCCTAAAGAATACATTACATTTTTCTTTGTCAAATTCGGGAAGTATCCGAGATGGAATTTCAATGAACTTCTTACAATAACCCCAAAAGTTCTTAGAAATCTCTGTGTCATGATCTTTGTTTAACATTTCTGAAGCTGAAGGCTGCAATTTTAATCTAAGTAGCTTAGCAACAAACCGTATCACTACCGGAAACGCCTTATCTGATTTTTTTAACTTTTTAAGTTCCGTTTTCAGCTGTTGTTTTGAGTAATTATTGTATCGATTAGAAAGTTCGCTATTAATTCCATTACTGTCATTGACGGTCCCATGAGTCTCTACAAAGTAGTTATAAACTGTTTTGTTGAAATTGTCAACGCTAATATTAAGATCTTGATTGACAACTTCCTCGCATGATAGATTAGCCTTGAAGTAACTGTTGGCTAATTCCCAATCTTGTTCATTGACAGGAAGTTTGATTCCGGGCTTCAACGAAGGTGTTTCTTTCAATGCGTGAGAAACTTCCGCATCAGTTATTTCGTTAATGTTATTGTTCACGTGGGAATTCAGTTCATTTACTACTTCATCATCCAACGTCATTAACGTTCTACACAAACGCTGATGTGCTTTGAGACCTCTGAGGCCTTTACATTCTCTTCCACAAACACAAGTTAATTTGTTCGTGTTGCACGGATCATGATTATTAACAACAGATGGTAAAGTTTTGATTCCGTTTCCATGGTGATCTACTTCCGCACGAGATTTGCAACGCCATTGATGTCTTCCCACCGATGAAAATTCCTTTTTGCAATAATCACAAACACCCAGCAATAACGCACAAATAACTAATATACTTGCTTTCATAATGACCAAAGTATACTTATATCATGAAGATTTAAGAATAATAACAAAATACTCTTTTTTCTTACCGCTGTGCTATGGTTTTTCCATGAAACATTTAGGAGCTTGGCAGTGTACGTCTGCACACCTCGCAAGCATGATCTTGAATAATAATAATAATAATAATAATAATAAACAATGAAGTATGAACTTTTAAGATCCCTGAACGATTGGAGGATAAAAAGGCGGTGGACCCGGATGATATCCCAGTGGAAGTTTTTAAATGTTTAGCAGAGACGGCGATAGAAATTCCTCACGCCTCAATTCAGCAGTATATCGGAAAACGAATGGATGTCAAAAGAGTGGAGAAGTAGTGTATCAGTCCCAATGTACAAATATGACGTACTAAACTGTACCAATTACAGAGGCATCACATTGATAAGTCACACGATGAAAATGTGGGAATGGATAATAGAAACAAGAATAAGGGCAACGGTGGACACAGGAAAACAGCAGTTTGGTTTTATAACAGGTGGGGGTACAACAGATGCAATATTTGCATTGCGAATGATAGCTGAAAAATATATTGAAAGGCAAAAGGAATTACACTTTGCCTTCATTGATTTAGAAAGAGCGTATGACAGTGTGGCAGGTGAAGACGTCTGGATCTGCTTTAGATAGAGAGAGTTGACGAAAAATATGTCGCATTAATCCAGGAAATGTACTAAAACTAAAACAACCGTAAGATGCACAGCACGAATGACAACCGAATTTGAAGTTAAAGTGGGCCTACATCAAGGGTCTGCTCTCAGTCCTTTTCTGTTGACGATTATAATGGACGTCTTGGCAGAAAATGTTTAAGAAGACTATTTGCAGATGACATCGTTGTTATCGGTGGAAGTAAAATGAAGCTAGAAGAAGACTTGAAAAAATGGAGAAGCTCCCTGGAAGAAAGAGGTTTCCAAGTTTGTCGAGAGAAAATAGAGGATCTCGGTGTTAGCAAACAAGAAGAGAGAAAAGAAATAAGATTCCAGGGAGAGATGCTAAATAAAACAGACGAGTTTAAGTAGTTGGTAGCTGCAGTAAGTAAAGGCGGTAGAAGTGACCGTGAAATTACTAAGAGAGTTCAGTCTCATTGGAGTAGTTGGAGAAAAGTGATTGGAATAATGTGTGACAGGAAGATACCGGCGAACTTAAAGGGAAAGATAAAACAGTAATTAGATCTTCTTTACTGTGTGGTATGCAATCAGTTACCACGACAGTAAAACAAGGTCCATCCGTAAAAGTAATGAAAATAAACATGTTACGTTTGTCACTTGGAGTAACTGGGCTAGACAATATAAAGAACGAGAAATTAGGCGCGAGAAGACTGAGAGAGATAATGGAAGATTCCTGGCTCAGATAGTATGGTCATGTGAGGAGAAGGGACGGAGACTATGTTAGAAACAGAGGGCTAAAATGGAAGTACTCGGAAAACGAAGAAGAGGAAGACCCAGGAAGAAGTGGTACAACCAGATAAATGTAAAAGAGTTAAGCATTAGGAGAGAGAGAAAGAGAGAGAGAGAGAGACAGACAGACAGACAGACAGACAGACAGACAGATATGTACTCTACCAAAGGAAATGGTTGAAATATTATAACTGCTATTAACTCAAGAGCAGTATCAGTCATAAGATATGGAGCAGATATCATAAGAACGACAAAGGCAGACTTGCAAGCGTTGGAACGGTAAAACAAGGAAGCTTTTGACTATGTATGGAGCATATAAACCAAAGTCAGATGTAGATAAAGTTTTTTATTAATGAGCTGAAATGGAATTTTGAAGAATGGGTAGAATTTTTAGAATTATTTCTTACAATGGAGATGCTCCAGAAACAATGCTTGCTTGGAACAGCGAGAATAATACGAAAGGTATTGAAGATGAACTAAAGATGAAAGAAAGAAGTAATGGCAAGATACCTAAGATCACTGGGGTTAGTCCGCCATCGTGATAAATGAACCAAAAAAAAGGTAATGCCTGAGAAAACGACATAAGATGAAATAACGATAATAACAATGATAGTGTTAGTGAAAGTAGTGATGTAAGTAGTAGTAATAGTAGTAGTAGTGGTAGTAGTAGTAGTAGTAGTAGTAGTAGTAGTAGTAGTAGTAGTAGTAGTAGTAGTAGTAGTGATAAAAGTGGTAGAACGTGTAGAAGCATTAACATTAGTAGTAAGAAATTATTTTTATGTAATTAATTTTTCTGATTTACCTCAATCAGGTCGGGCAAGAGCTTATGGATCTGTGGACTGTAAGTTATACGTTTCACGTTTACATTTTATAGTACATAATATTTTCTCTGCCCATACTATTTGTATTCTATTAAAAAAGTAGGAATTAGAGACAGTTAAAAAGATAAGTAATCTAGCGAATTAATTAGTAAAGCAGCCTCGGGAGGATTTAAAGTTTTTCATCACATTTTAACCAGCCTGGTTTTAAACCGTAAAGCCACGCACTTTACAGCTATGAATAGAATAACGAAAATTACTATAAAACATTCCACATATTATAATTGATAACAGCTAACATATATTTGGATGCTTGTTACTTTTATCGCAAAATGTGAAAGTTGTAGATTCAAAATGGCCTGATGAATGCCTTACATTACTTTCAATTTTCTCCATGTAAATGTTGCTGTATTCTCCCTGGTCACCAGGTTTTCTTTTGGATTCTTTTATAGGAATATGAAACTCAGAGTAGCAAAGAGGCAAAAATAGTCAAAGATATTGACAAATTTGAAATGATAATTCAAGCCTACGAGTATGAGCGTGGTAAGTTTGCTTGCTCCTTTGATCTCGTTATTTGATTGAAACAAATAAAAAGAAAATCATTTATTGGAGTAGCTTCATTTAGTAAAGCCTTGATTTATATTAACGCGGCAGAGTTTAGGGGGTTGTAAAAATTGGCCTGACTAATAATGACTTTTTCCTTTTATGTTGCAATTTCGAAGCATTTTTTTTTTGCTTTAAAATTTTATGCAGTGCCACACTTAAACCTTCGTCAAAACTATATTGCCCTTGTAGTTCATTTAAATAATTCTCATTATCGCCTATTTTACCTTCACCTATAGACCAACGCCTAATTTAAACCAGAAGCCTAATTTAGATCAGCCAATTAAGAAAACTTATAAAATAAAACTAATATGGTATAGATATAAAAAGAAAAGTCAAAGGTATGGTTGCAAAAAATGATCTGGTGGAGAACAAGCGTCTATAGCTCAGGTGGTAGAACATATGGCCATGATAGCTATGGGCAGTGGTTCGAACCCTATTCGGTGCAAACATATTCCGTTACCAGCAAAAGGTACAGTACACAGCTTTTGGGGGAATAGAGGAAGTGAAATTTAAGTAATCAAGTTTATTAAGATTATTTTCGAAAACTGGAATTTTTACACCAGATCCCATCGCAGAATTTAGATACTTGATCTTTTGTACCTTTGGAATACCTCCTGATTGTTTTCGAAGTCCCACCTTGGAAAATTCCGCTTTTAATGTTGACATTACCGAGAAACTAACTAGCAGAAGTTAAATTAACATTCCAGTTCTTCAAAGATTTCTCTAGAAACTCAATAATGTTATCCGCAGCCTTTACCATTTTTAGTGTTTCCAATATCCGCGAGTGTGAAATCATATCGTAAGCCTTCTTGTAGTTTATCCACGCTATTCCTAAAGTGATATGTCTCTTTTTGCAATCACGCGTTATCATTTTATCAATAAGCAATTGATCTTTCGTCCCCCTGCTTTTTTGTCTCCATCCTTTTTACTCTGTAGGTAATTTATTTACCTCTAGTAAATCGTACAAAGTATCTGAGACTATTCCTGTGAGGAGCTTCCACAGTAGTGGCAGCCACATAATTGGCCTATAGTTGTCCACTGCAATGCCTTTCGGACGGTCTTTCTGACACAAGACAGTTTTTCCAGTGGTCATCCACTTTGGGATTTCATTTCCGTTAATTTTCAGATCATTCATTTGCTCAGCTAACCTCTCATGAAGTACTGTGAAGGTCTTAACCTTGGATCCCATTCGGGCCGGGGGTTTTCCAGTTTGGCATCTTTTCGCATTGTTTAGTAATCATTTCAACTGTGATTTGTAAGTCATTTTGTTTTACTTCATTCCTCCCTTCTTCCATTAATTCTTTAACAATACTGCATTTCCATTGTGAGTACCTTCTTTGTCCCAAATTCCATTCCGGAATGCCTTACTTTCACCAGCGTCGGGTTTTTCACTACTAAATGTTTGGCATTAAGCTCTGAATACACCTTCCTTTGGTCATTTTGGAACAATTTGTTTATTCTGAATTGTTCAGTCTCTCGTCGTAACGTTTTATTTTCAGAAATGTGACCTGGAAGCATTGTTTTAGCTCTTCTATTACAGTACCCAATCCTATCTTCGTTACAAAATATTTTCTTTATAATTCCTTCAGTTTTCTTGCCCTTTTCGATTCATTTCTCTTGACAGTATCAAGAATAAATACTGAGTCTTCTTATTTCATTGATCGAGTCTTGCTTCATCACCTATTTGCTTCATCATCAGCACCTAACGGTACTACTGTATTATTCTCAAAGACATGAAATATAGGTTGAAATTGATCATTATCTAAGTCTCCCATAAAACAATTTTATTCGATGCACGGGTTTGGTTCAGCCCCTAACTTTTCGTGTAACCTCCACTAGATGAATACTAACCAAAGCTAAAGCATCCTATCAGTTCATACCATTGTTCGTGTGGTTCCCACTAGCCGACTGTCTTTTCAAACTAAAGAGCTTCGTCTACCCTGGTTTTGAAATCCGAAATTTTTCTTTTTTACGAAAAGAAAAATTTCGGATTTCTGCTTGCAACGCTGACGAGCTTGGTCCACCCGGAGCACTGATTTTTTTATAAGGCACAAGGTACTCGCCTTCCGCCCTTTCTCCTATTAGTTTCAAAAGGTTCTGCCACGTGAAGGCCAGGGGCTGAACTTTGGGTGCCAGAGGCTTTATTTTCCTCTTGCCGTTTGGGGTATTGAGGGCAAAACTAACAGTTTTTCCCTTTAGATCTGGTTACAACTAGTAATCTTAGGTCTATTGGTTCTCTTTATTAGATCTTATCTTAAAAGCTGAAAGAAAGTCTACATTTCCAGTGTTCTACGTTATTTTCTTGCTGTACCAAAGAAAGTTTTGGGAGGGGTTTTTTGCATTACGTCTGTTTTGATGTTTATACCAATTTTCTTTATCCTTGTTTCTATTTTTTTTGAAGTTGTGCCTGGTGCACCGACAACAATCAGGATGACTTCTTTATTCCCCAGAGTTGAAAACTCTCACCTTAGGTCTTGGTATTTTTCTACCTTTTCTTGCTCTTTACCCTTTACTTTCACATCGTTTGGAACATCTATGCCGATAATCGTACATTCCTTTTTCGACTTCACAACAACTACAATATCTGGTCTACGATTCTAAATATAGTGGTTACATTGAACGGTGAAGTCCCACAATATATAGGCCTCTTCATTTTCCGCACACTTTTCGGTTCATGTTTATAACATTTCCACTCTATTTCAAAACCATGCGTACCACATGCTTCCCAATGAATAGTGCACGCAACACTGTCATGCCTTGCCCTGTACAGTCTTTGAGCAAGTTTGCTACATCCACCAACCAGGTGGGAAATGCTTTCATCTTTGACCACACACTCTACAGTGGGGCGATTCAGATGTTTGATCGGCATATAATGTTGAATAATTGGTTTTTATTGCTTGTTCTCGGGCAGTGAAAATCAGTGACACTGCCCCAGGCTTAAAATCTGAATTTCTTATCCAATTTCAAGATTTAGTCTAATCCACACCATCATTTTTCCCGCGAAAAATTGGCCATACATTTGCTTCTATCTTCACGTCTTCTTTAACTCTCCTATAACCGCCTTCTTAAACTCGCCTGGCTTTATGTAAGATACTGTAATTCTGGGCTATGGTTAATATACCGTCCTAGGTTATTTTCCTCAGCTCGGATACGCCCTTCACAGCTGATTAAATTCTGTCTACATCGCTTTGGGGGTGCAATATTCCATGTATAGTCATTAGTTTTCACGTCAGTTCTTCTTCAGTCCACTTTATCTAAGTAGTGAGCAGACCATGTATTCCCAGCTAGAATCTTTATTTCTGTCATTTAGCCTTGACTTCAAGACTGGTTTAAGTCTTCTGAAATACTCTTTACTAACCGGTCCTTCGTAGTACTTTTCTTTATTCTATCCAACTCAAGCACTCCAAGATATTTATATCCAGTTTTCTTCACTTGTTTGATAAGGTCTCCATTCGGGAATTCAATCCCACTGCATTCTACTAGCTCCCCTCCTTTTTCCAATATTGCTACTGAACAAATGTACCGTTTTTATTAATGAATCCATTTGGTCTTGCGATTGAGGAAATAATTTCCGATCGTCCATGAATAATAAATTATTAATTTTAGCTTTTTTCGCTTTGAATTCATACCCAGCTGTAATCTTCCTCAGTATCAAAGATGATGATGATGATGATTATCTTCATTTTGCATTTTGCACAGGCTGTTCTTTTTGCCGAATAACATCTCTTGGGCGAGCCACAACTAGCAGCCAATGGCCAAGAGGTTTCTTTTATCTTACATCTCCAATACTTTTCGAAGTATCCTGGCTGTTCCCAACAAGGCTGTTTTTTGTACCACCCCAAAACCTACTTCAATATCTAGTTTTTCCATCCACCCATTGAAATCTTTGCTTACGCTGTCGAACCGGGGGACACCTGCCGGGTGAGAGACCTTCACC
>RDPX01000083.1:906445-950793 GCA_003991215.1 Morbakka virulenta
GAGAGAGAGAGAGGGAGGATGGGGGCGAAGGAGAGAGTGAGGGAGGGGGCGAGGGAGAGAGACACACACAGAGACACAGAGACACAGAGACACAAAGAGAGTTAAAAACTAGAAAAAGAAACTATTGCTCAGTCTTCTCAATGAGTGACATCAGATAAATTAAGGATGACTTTGTACATATGGCTTTCATGTTTCATTTCAGTGTTTCTTCAACTTGTGTTTTATCTCTACTTTTAGGAAAAATTAGTCATCCGGTTATATCAAGCTGGGAAACGGAATTGAACATGCAACGGAAGAGGTAGCAGCTGTGTAACAACAAGACTAAGTAGAACTGGACGAATTCGTAATAAACATTTTGACATGAAGAGTCATTTACGTTATTGGTCTTTGTCAGTTTCGTGTCATTTTGGCTTTTTTTCCGTGCGGAAAAACTTGCTGAATACATTAAATACCGTTTAATTTTATAAGAAAGAGAGTTCATGTGCATTGTTAATAATTTTGTAATAATTTTTAATAGAGTTCTTTCTGCTCCTTGGGGTTTTATGAGGACTTGCCCTTCGACCAATCCTCCTCCTGTGTGCTTTGCTTTATAGGTCTGATGTTCTTTTGAACATTTTGAAAAGTAGGAAAGAAGTCCACCTTCCAATGTAATATAGATCAATATAATCAGTGGACAAATGCAATTTATGGGTAATCTTAAAAAGTGCAGTATTACTACAACTTTTTATGGAGTCTAGAAGATTCGAGGTTATGCAAGCTCGATTAGAGCTTCAGGATCTGGACGACCCTGCCCTTCATAGTCTATGGTTCACCCTTTGGCATGGTGTGGTACCCATTCAGCCACCCCTACCAGGGCTACGGAGAACCTTTTTCCCGAGAATTTTTCTTTCTACTTCAGTGGCAGCAGGCTGAAGTATAGTAGCCTTGTAGCAATTCTCAGATCTGAGATTTTTGGTACAAGCTACACGACGTCTGGCAGAAGCTTGTGTAAATGGCAGAGGTCACACCTCCAAGATAGTTGGAGACTGCGGTCGAAGAAAGGACCTAGGAACCCCTACTTTAACTATAACTTTCTTCCTGAACACCTTCCAATATATTATGACGCATGCTAATAACCTTTGCCACACCGTCCATCGCGTGATGCGTTTCGGTACATGGAATGGTCGAAAATTAAATGCCCGAGGAAAGCTTGAAAATGTATATAATGAAATGCTAAGAAACCACATTGATATACTTGGTGTCAAGGAAGCAAATTGGAATTACAATGGCAGCTTTCGATGAAATGACAATAGTAAGACAATCATATTCTCTGGGAATGACGAAGGGGAATATAGCCATGGTGTGGCAGTGATTATGTCCAAGGCGGCATCACAGTCACTGCTAAGATACAAACCAATTTCGGACAGAATAATCAAAATAAGTCTACAGTCAAAACCACACAACCTGTCTACAGTGCAGTGTTATAGCCTTTTTATTGGAAGTGTTTTAACGAGCTTTTCTCGCTGGTATCATCTCAGTTTATTGCATCTCATGTGATTCGTTTCTCTCAATATCTGCATCTTCATACAGTTGTCAGCCCTTGTAAAAATCCTTGCAATGAATGTATTTCTTAACTCGGCCGGCCAGACTGTGGAACTCTGGCTTCCAAGTGCTTTCGTCCATTAAGTAACTTTGAGGTTTTTAAGCCTAAAGTCAATCCTCGTCTCTTGGCTTTAACTTATTGCCCTCTTCTTTACAGCTCCTTACATTGGTTCGCGCCTTGTATGTTTTCTAACCATTAAAAAGATATTACTGATTGTTAAAATATGGACTTCATAATTCTCTTTATTACAATTTTAAAGTAAAAAAAATGCTCAATTTTCAAAATGAAAAAAAATTGTTTCCAATATGTTAAACACAAATTCTATAACTTAAAAATTTGTAATGTTTTCGAAATTCTCCCTTTTAACTTTGGTTGAAATAAAATTGCTATTTGCTCCCCATTGATGAATTTAATGGACAAAGATTTACCCTTGTATTATCATAATGTATTTTATTTCCATTTGCCGCAGCAAAGCTTTGCGAAATATTAAGGAGTTTTCTTGCAATATGTATATTGCTTCATGCCACAGATCAAATAAGACAGCGTACAAGTTTAAAGAACATATCAGACAAAAGTAATCGTTCACATAGCTAGTATCGGCATATGTTTTCAATGCATTTGTTAATATTATATCATATGCTTTGTTTGCATTTTACCGCATAAACTAAAATGTGTTCGTGCATACTTTCTCCAGGTCTACACAAAATCGTGTTCACGTGAAATTAGAACATTTTTTAATCCAGGTATAGCGGTTTGAAGTGCTACTCTGACTAGAATAATACTGCACATTGTCTAAAATCGTTTTCATAGTTGTGATCAGTTTCAAAGACAAGAGAGTAAAGCCCTAGCAGCGCGCATTGTTTTGGTTTTATTAGCTTCTGCAATATCTGCCTACCAAGAACACTTCACCGATCAGTGATAGAAAAGCTGTATCACAAAAAGTATGACCATTGTATGATTGCACTCTAGGCATCTGTGAAAGTTGCCATGTTGAAAGACCAACAGTTGCTTACAGATGTTGACGTAACTGACAAAACTCAGGATTTTTCATGTCTTTAATAACATCTGCCTTGCTATGTGAGTCATATTCGATGTCAAGTTTGTTTGACGCTGTTGACCGACCACGATATTTCTTCCCTTGTCCAGTTTGTAATTTGTTATGGATTATGTTTACATTTCCTTTTTCCTGAAGTTTACTATGGCATTGTAGATCAATTGATATTTCTGACCTTGGTGTTTCTCCTTATTCCCGATAAGGAATTAAGGTCGATAACCTTTCATCATTTCATCTGTCATTAGCATTCTTGATTGACTTAAAAATATTAACCATAAATCTAGGTCGTGAATGGCTAACCTGATCATCAAATGATGCTAACTTGAAACAGATGTCAACAACTGAGGTGCTTTGACAACACTGTAATTTTCCCTTTTGTATTCAGAGCCAAAGCCATGTTTTCACAAAGCAGGCAGTTTGTTTTTATGGTTTATTCTTGCATGCTACTGTGTAACAGAGAAGACAACTAACCATTTGGTTCCAGTTCGTCGGTAGGAAAGTCTCTTGCGAAATGCCTTCATTTAAACTAACTTGTCACAGACCAAGTGGTCTTTTACAGAGGAAATATCATCATCAAAATGCTCTCCAATATACAAACATTATCCTTTTTAACTAAAGTAACATTTTGCAGTGAAAACAAAAACTCAATTATTTTGAAAAAAAAATCGTTTATACTGTTGCTATCTTAACAGTTCATTTGGGAATCAAAAACTGCCTTACATGTAACAAACAATTGTTTACTTGATTGAATTCTCCCACAAAATCTTATTGTGGTTCACTATTATGAATGAAAAAAACCACATTAAACCTTTATTTTTAATTTAGTCAAAAATAATTTTCAATCAATGCATTCTTCAAAATTTTTTTTTTATATCCAAGTTTGCTAACATGTTTTAGCATCATAAGGTCCTACTTAACATATAATTGGTCAGGCTTCAATAACATTTTTCTGAGTTGACTAAACATTTCGTCAGGCCATTTTCGAATTAACTGCAAAATTTTTAGGACTTTTACGTAAATGTTATCTCAACTTTTTGTCGTTTTTGGTACATTTTTTAATTAAAGATTTTAGTTTGCCTTCGCAGCATTTTGACAAATCAATTTGACCCATTTCAAATGTTATACACAGCAATAGAGAAGGACGTAGCTGCAAACAAACAGCTCACCTTTCCAGCTATTGCTATGATGTTTATACCTTGTTGCTATGGCTTTTGCACACCGTACACACGGTATGGTGTGTCACTTGCTTTCAATTGGTTAGTTCAAATATTTTGCTGCCGTTGAGCTTGACATACTGCAACCAGCTGTGCAGTCGACCACTACACAACGCTCGACCAGGAGTGATAAATCTATTCTTTCTAACACCCAAGGTTTTGGCTAACAGATTTTTCCTTCATCGGTGCAATTATTTAACTGGGAACTTTCGTCCGAGCAGAGTGAAAATATAGCCTTTGGGAAAATTCCGTTAAGATATCCTTTCGGGCCATAAATTGATTTTAAGGTTAAAAATGATAACACAAATTTTTGGTCGCTTTAGTATGACGTCTGTTAAAAAGCCATTGCTTCTCATGCAAATTCGGCCTGCTACTTTACATGGAAATGGAACAAAGGACATTCAGAACTATTAGATAACTGCTAATATATGAATGGACAAACAGGGAAGAGGGAGACATATGGGCTCAATAATATTGTTGGTTCTATCGAGTGGCATCGAGCTGTGCCCAACACCGTATGTGAAAAGCTTCATCTGCAAGAAATCGATTTGTGAAAACCAGTGTCAAGAATAGTGCTTTCACTGTGGTAGGGCATTTTATTTAAAATATCTAGTTAAAAAGGTGCAAAAATATATCTTAAAGGTCATATAAACCAAAAGAAACACTGGTGGAATAGCCCGTTGTTCAAGGTAAATAAAATATTTATTTCAATGTAAAGGCTTCGGTACAAATCTAGGGGTCAGAAAATATTTCATCGAAATGTAAATGATATGATCAACCAACTTGAAAATATAAATACACTTATTATGTTAACCAAAAGAAACAGCGATGTTCTTGGGATAAATGAAACGATACGCAATACATAGGAGATTCTGAGATCAAAATAGAAGGGTGTACATTTGCCCGACATTGATAGAGAAACTGTACCTTATGGTGCAGTGACTGCTATATTCAAGACCGAATCAACCAATGTGGATTGAAACTTTTTAAAAAAATCAAGGTTACGTCTCTCATTTTTTGTTTACAAGCCATCGGACATATCATATCTCAATCGAGATTTTCTAACGAAATTTGATTGTATGCTTTTAATGGGTTGACCTCGTTGGGGACCTTGATGCAGATTACTTAATCTAAACAATCATATTTAATACCTTTAAACAGATCGTTGACAAACCTACTGTCGTTACTAAGTGATATAACAGCAACGTCCAATGAACAAAATGTATTAAAATCCATTGTTCATGGAAAGTCAATAAGTGATCATGATCTTGTTGGCGTGATTATTTATGTCTGTAATCATTTACGGAATAAATTATGCCAAATACAACGTAAATAACAATTAAAATAACAAAATTAACCATGGACAAAAGTATAAAAAGAGAACAAAATAATTAGTGGAGAGAATACATTGGAATTTATTTGAAATCTGTTATTGACAAACACACTCACTCCCTTTTTTCTATTTGAAGTAAAAGTGGCCACGACCTGAATTCACAGTCTGTTGCATATTTTTTTTCGTGGTGTTTCCATACCTTATTTCTCAAAGAGCGTCAGGAGTTGACTCCTTTTCAGCAAAAAAAACCCCAAACAATTTGGAATTGGAAAACCCGTTCGAACCAAAATAGCTTCCAAATCCGATGTCTCTTTAATATTTTTTCAGACTTTACTGTTGTTTATATATACTGTTTGATGGAAAGTTTCTGTTTTTTTCATAGACTTCTTTTGAGCAAAATTGATTTTTTTTCGAGTTGCTAGGAGGACAATATGTAGACCTGTCGTTCTCTTTTAAAGGTTTCTTCAACAGCGTCCCTTTCCTTTTTTCTTTCTCCGGGCATTGTATGCAAGCACTGGAAAATAATGGCCTATAATCTTCTTCTTTGTTAAGACCAATTCTAAGAAGGAAAAAAAGAAAAACTCCCCTGGCGCAGAATGGCAACGCCGTATTTATGATAGCAGACGGGGCAGTTGACAAAGCTGCACCTTTTTCTGTACTGATAAACCACT
The DNA here is from genome assembly GCA_003991215.1 of Morbakka virulenta. NCBI lineage: Eukaryota > Metazoa > Cnidaria > Cubozoa > Carybdeida > Carukiidae > Morbakka > Morbakka virulenta. Next base: position 912,300 of record RDPX01000083.1, read on the forward strand.
TTCTGGAGACGTCAGTTTTCCCTTCAAAGGAAAGAATTCTTAAAGTAACTCCAATTCATAAGTTTAGTGAAAGATTTCTTATCGATGACTAAAGACATATATGAGTGCTTACAGTACTATTAAAAGTCATCCATCTCGTAATACATCAGCAACTTTATAAATATATAAAATAAAATGAATTGCTTTCAAGACGGCAATGGCCAAGAGTTTAGCATGTCCACCAAAGTCTGTACTTACTAACCAAACAAATAGCTGACCTGTAGCACTCACCTCAAACTACTGCAGGATGATATTAAACAACGGTCCGAAAATCTGATGGATCTTAACATTTTGGATTCGGTATTGAGAACATTTGGTAAATATACCAAAAAAGTTTCAATTGCTCTTTTGGAAGAGCTTAACGACCCTGGAAATTAGAGGAAACAAAATCAATATTTTAAGAGAAGCGCTGTGATGTTCTGTGGCTCAGTGTTTCAAATAAACAACCTTGACTTTGAAAAGAAGTCAAACTGGTGGTTTGTCCTTTCCAACCTTACGTTAGATTAAAAAGGGTTCTGCAATGGCCAATTTATCGAGGAGAAAGAGGCTGAAGAAGACAAGGACCAGTTATACAAAACATTACAGGTAGTAGTCGAAGATATCCCAAGTCATGATGTATTTCTTCTGCTGGAAGATCTCACCGCTAGTGCCAGCAGTGACAACAAAGGCATATAGAGATTTATATTATGGAGCCATACAGACTAAGACACTGGTATCAGGGCAAGACGCATTGACTTTTACCAGCAGAAAGAAGTGATCAGCCGCGTTAGAATCTTCTAACACAGGAACATCCACAAACTAACATGAACTCTTCTCAAAGGATACTCAACACCAGATAAAAGATGTTATTATCAACAGTAAGTGGAGGTGCTACCTACAGGATGTACGCATGGAAAGGCTGACTGGTAATAACCACAGTCTACTCGTGGTGGATCTGAGTCTCAAATTATGAAATAAAAAGGCTGAAAACGGCAAAGGCAAGCGTTTTGACATTGCAGAGTTTTAAGGCCCAGCAACGAAGAAGAACTTTTGTATAGCCCTAAAGAGCCGCTTCAGCATCCTTTAAGATAACCCATCACTCATCACCGACAGTTTTGAGTAAAGTAACCAAAGAAACTATTGATTAATGGAAGAGTGTCAAGTTAGAATTGGTATCCAAGAACACCTGGAAAGCCACAGATGAAAGGAAACATCACGAAAAAGCTGTTGGACATCAAATAACAAAGACTGAAAGAAAGAATCTCACCCCAGCACAAAGAAATAGAAAACGTAGTAAGTACATAGGGAAGAAGAAAAAAACCGAGAGTACATAGAACATCTTCCAGAGCTAACTGAGAGGGAGAGAGAGAGAGAAACACGAGAACAGCGTACTTGACCACAAAGGAGTCGGGGAATGACAAAGGACAAAATCAGAGCATCAAAACAAAGATACCATATTTAACTCGCATTGCAGAAGATCCTGCAAAGCTGGAGCGATGAGGAGGACACTTAAGAAACATTCTGTACAGAATAGACCCGTCAACGCTTGCTAACTTTCTAGAGGAGGGGGAGGAATTGGACAGCAAACTTGGTTGCATCACAGGAGGAGGTCAAAGAAGCCACCAGCAAGCTAAAGAATAGAAAGTCTTCTGAACAGGACGATGTGTGCCTTAGATGGTAAAAGACAGAGGGACTCAAGTTCTTCGAAGCATCCTACAGGTTATTTAGAAGCGGAAGAAAAGCCCATAGACCTAGAGAATTTGGGTGATTATCAAGGCGCCAAGAAAGAGCAACACTGAATACTGGAATACCTGGTGAACCACCATTTTAATGCCATTCACCAACAAAATCTATATTCACTTCATACTCCATCGCATTATAGCTTCTTCAAACAGAAGATTTTTTAACACTACAGCATCCCAAAACAAACTGGTCAACAACATCCTATGAGAACTGCGATTGTAGAGTTATCCACAACAGTGATTTGACGAAATCCCTTCAAGAGAAACCGGAGTAAGCTAAGGTTGTATCCTATCGCTGGTCCTGCTCTCCCTAGCTATTGGGTGGCGCATGTGTTTTGTCACCTACAAAAGATGTCAAGACATCCAATGGATCCTGACTTCCTTTCTTGATGACCTAGACTATGCTAACGACCTTGGATTACGTCTCCACAGGTATTAGGACATTCATAAAAAAACGTAGTGTGTTAGCAAAAAAGCCATCCCAAAAAGACATGGCGGAGAGCAGTCGATAGGGACATAAAAGGCAAGGGACTTCCTCTCCAATCGGCCAGAAGGGCTGCAGCCAATGAAACAAAGTGAAATCTCTTACTTTTTCCCAATTTCCGATGAGTGGAAGAGGATTAAGTAAGTAGTAAGTACTAGATTTAATCTCTTCTTGACTTAAGAGAACATTACTGAAATAAACTGAAAAAAATAATTTTCTAAGACTACTACATTTTCACGGCTGGCAAGCTGTAACAAATTAAACATGAGAGGAATACATTACAGAGTACGTATTTCCTGATCAGGTATATACTTAAGTAAACTCGATATAAGCCGGTATAGGATATAGAATAATTACACAAACCCTGATGCAAGTTAGAGAGAAAGGACTGTGGATATTACAGCAAAGAAAACATTAGCAAACATTAAAATTTTAAGGATTCACTTTACGGTGGCTGTAATATCAATAAAAAGTGCAAATATCTTATTGTAATTAATGAGAAGAAGTGTTAAGGATTGAGATGTGTTTATTTCAGAACACAAACAAAATGAAAAATTAACGACCGTATATCCAGATTCATTTTGTCAAATGGAAGCATTTCGGATAAAAATAAAAGTTATGTTCCATCTATATCTTACAAGCGTTATTTTGCTAAATTCTGTTTGTTTTTTAAGTATATTGTAATTGTGATACACCTTTCATTGTTTAAACAAAAAGTGTAGTAGTAGGTTAGTTCGTTTTGGGGTTGTGCATCAGTTGAATAGTGAGCAATTTTCTAGGTATGCTAAATTTTTACAAATGACCTACTCCTTTTATTTCCGGTTCATTTGCTGTCAGTTATTTCAATAACTGATAAAAAATGAAAAGTTGGTCGTAAGTAAGTAATTTTTATCGAATTTTAGAAATCCACATTAGCACTGTCAGCATTTAAAGCAGAGAAATACATCAGAAACCAGAATGCTCAAAGTTATTCCCATATTAATGACCAATAAGTTACTGTTAGTGGTGAGCTGGCACAGCATTCTTCGAAAGCATTCTTCGAAGGCACATCAAAAATCTTTGGCTTCAAGATTCGTGCTACTGTTCACTAAACTTATTTTGAATCCTGGGCTATGCTGGTAGACTCAAAAAGACGACAACTATTTCTTTAAAATACAAACTGCAACATAATGTAATGATAAAAAGATAGTCCAATATATAATACTACAATCTGAATAATTTATTTGATTCACTACAGGAACCTCTCTTTGGGTCTCTTTCATACTGAAAATATAAGTGTTTACATCCTTATCTAATATACCACAAAATGCAAATACTGGGGTGACCCCTCTGTGATAGATGAGGACATTTACGCAGAGACAAGACGTCGTACAAAGCCGAATGCTCTCAATACTGATCCTAATATGAATGAAAGAGAGTATTTTTTCCTTAATCGCTGATTTTTACCAAAACAAGTTATTCTATCATCATTTGGTATATTTCTGGCATATGATCTGTACTCTTTTGAGACAAATTTTACAATATTCTGTAAAGAACTGATTTTATCTGATATCGTCTTATATCAAGAAGAGGTAGTGAGTGCACTTATATATTTCGAAGTGAGTCTAAATACTATTTCAATGTAGTTGAATAAATTTAGATACGTATGTATCATACAGTGAGACCTGGATTATCTTTTCCTATCCATCCGTTTCAATTGTCGAGATGCTACTTCTTTTATTTTGATATATAGGTACTGCTTTGAAAAATGCTATTTTTACAGCCTGAAGAAGTTCCTCCATCGCTAGATAAGCAAATCAACAGCAACAATACAATATTGATGTGGATGTTTCCTCAAAAGGGCTTGGTCAGACATGTATATCTAATACAAATATTTGTATGATAACTGTAAGAATACATCAAGATGTATATCGAAGTCTTCAGTTAGCCCTACCTAGGATTAATTGGTTTTTTGTTTATTTATTTATTTGAGTTTTGCAATAAAACAATAATACATGCTTTAATACTCGTCATTCGTTTTGACTTATAATCTTTCTTCTGAGAAGCAATCAGGTGCTTTAATTTCATCCCACAAACATTAACTAATAAATACAATGTACCACCACTTTTTCATGCTCAGTTATCTTATACAAATTAAGATTCCAGTCGCTAATTAGATGCCAAGTAGAAGAACAAATTGTTACATGTCACAATTTTTTCCATTGCCAGAATGTTCGAGGGACAAGTTAATTCTGGCAATAAAACCCGTAATTATAAATGTATATAAAAACCTTATTAATCAATAAAATTGTGTTTCATTGTGTAATTTCCCTTTTTTAATTGATCCTCAGATACATATAACTATATTAGGAAATTTGGGAAGAAACAAAAACTTTTAATTTTTAAAGTTTAAATCAAAGGACCTTGTAGATTTTGGCGTAGCTTTCCAGTAGAAGAGAAAACCTTCTTTTAATATTATTTTTGATTTGAAAATTCTAATTAATGTAAGAAGAATTTTACTGCATTTTTGGAATGCAAATCGCTAGAACATTACCCTAAATATCGGATCAAGAAAGTCCACTTTGTTATCTAAAGGTTTCCAAGTTTGGGAACAAATATTAATAATTCGTCATCAGTTCAAAAGTGTCTTTGAGCTCTTTTTTCTTTTTGTTTCATCCATCCCTCTACTTCAGCAACGTAGACAGGTGCTTGTGAAGAAGCTTTCTGATGTGTGTAAATGCTGGTCTTCCAATCAAAGTAGTGCCAAGAGTTGACTTCCATAAGAAAACACCAGTTACTATTTATATGGTACTCAATCACTTTTGAGTGGCACATATAATTCTTTTTTTCTCTGGTTGTTTTTATGATAGATAAGAAGTTACCGTTGCACTGCATTTTCTTAAGTTGTTCTTAACAACGAATGTTTAAAGACATTTTGGACCATTCTGGTATAGATTCCATTTAAGGAGGCTTCCTCTAGATTAAAGAGTATCCAACTGAGCTCTTCGTTTAAGTCAATAATTTTTTTTTATACACAGTCAAGAGCAAAGGTTTATAGATAGGGAGCTAGGGTTTGCTTTGCAAAAACGTCAAGAACAGTTTCAGGTCATAAATTTGTATATTTTCCTACAATTGCTAATAGAGTTATTTTTATATTATCTAAATGATTGTTAACCCAAATTTCCTTTCTTTGAGAATAGTGGTTTACGTCTCTTCTCTGGGAAGTAATAGGTTCTTGTGAACCTTATGGATCTATATTGCATAAGGTGATATTTTCTCAACTACTGTTTGATCTCTCCTAATATTTAGATAGGGTTTGATACTGTCTTTTTTGTTTTTTTCTGTGACGATCAGAGATTTCTATAGACATTCAAAATAGCCTGTTCATTAATTGATTTTTACCTTGGCATTGCACAATACCTCCACAACCCTAACCACCACCAAAAAAGCTATTTTACTAATGCATTCTACTACTTAAAAGAAGATAAATGGAATTACTCCAGCTGTACTTTCCTAAAATTCCAATAACAGCTTATTAGCGAAACTGATGTTAATCTAATTTCTGAGAAAATAGATGTTAATGCCTAAGGCGCCACAGATGAAGCCCAGAAGAAGAAGATAAACAGAGACGAGGACAAGCATACAGAATAAAAAGATTGAAATGTACTCCTTCAAATGCCTGAATCGCAAATGAAATAGCTGTTTTTCTTCCAAATTGGAAAAGTAAGTACCACTCCCAATTATTGTCGTCTTGGAATAAATCTCGAATCAAAATTTTAAAAAATTAAATAAGATTTGCGGTGTTAAACCAAATTTTTAGTACATACTGTGATCTGTGTCACGAGTTGTTTTTTAAAACAGAGTTTCCCACAAAAGTATGGAACCATTATTTTAATAAAACAGTTTGTAAGTAACATGAAAGAAGGACAACTCTTTTGTGAAAAAGACAATATCAAAGAGATAACTTATCAATCCGTAAACCATTATATTTCAGAGGATGTCGTGGTCTGATGAACTGACAATATTTAAATATATTTCAAAAGCAACTCGATAGCAAGATTTCTTGAAGCCTTAGCTGAATGAACAAGAGAGCTAATTTGTATTATTTGAAACACTACAGGAGACTTTTTCAAAAACAAAATATCGCCAGAGTTTTATGGGAAGAGACTTAAGGGGAGTATAGAGAGTAAAAAAATTAGGTTAACTTCAAAAATTTGGTGAGTAAAAATATTTATTGAAAAAAAAGTCTAAAGTTCACAATTTTCATATTCTTCAGAAGGCATTCATAGACTCAGTAATGATGAATTGCTATTGGTGGTTCTGGAGGTATAAAAAAAGGATATTTATATTTCGTGTTTGTTGAAGTTGCATTTGAATGAGACTTTCTTGTTAGACTTCGAGAGGCTTTTATTTTACAAGGGGGGAAGTCTGTTCTAAGGAATTCAGGGTTTGTTGCGTCAATGTTTTATCTTGTCCAACAAACTACTTTTTCTGACAGTCTTCTTACGTCGTACTATATTCAGTTTCATAGCATATTTCTTGATGAATAGTAAAAATAACAGAAAATTTTGAGGTTTGGAGTCCTGGGTTCTATTCAGCATTTATTATCTTTATGTTGGTGGACATTTCTCTCGTAGGCTTCTTACATGCTTTACAAAACTTGAAGTTTCACGAAAATAAAATGGTGCTTTTCCTTGACACAACCTTTTCTAACACATGTTCTTTCTCATTTCAGCTCATAGCTAATAATCTACTTACCCTTTTGGTTCAATCTATTTACCGTGTTTTATAAACTCTGTCTTTGTTTGACTTTACATGATAGTAATCATGTAAACAAGGCACTTAGGAATTCAGAATCTTGACACCTCGAATTTGAACATGGCTAAGGCGTACACCATAAGCGACGCGTAGCATTGACCTCCGTATGCTGTGAGAAATGTGCAAGGGGTACCGCAACAACCCCGATTGGGGCTAAAGAAGAGAGGGGGTATTGACAAGTTTAGAATAGGAAGCTGGAATGTAGGGACTATGACGGGTAAAGGTAAAAAGATAGCTGACGCAATGAATTGGATTAAGATAGATGTCTTTTGTGTGCATAAGACGAAATGGAAGGGTGAGCGAGCAAGAGAGATTGGGAATAGCTACAAGTTAATGTATTACGGAACAAAGAAGAAAAGAAATGGAATAGGCATAATGTGCAGTGCTGGAGAAAAATATAATGTTATACATGTACAAAGGACCAGTGGTAGGTGTATAATGATAAAGTTAGCTATCGGAGAAGGAATTATAAATATAATATCAGCATATGTCCCCCCTAGATAGGAGGTGCTGAGGAACGAACCATACCGGGAAACAAAAGAATTGTGATAGGGGCAGAATTAAATGGACATATCGGTAGCAGTGATGAGAACTATGAAACATGCCAAAAGCTTACGGCAGACGAAACAGAGAAGGGTAGAGGATTTTAGAGTTAGCAGTAAAATTCAACCAAACTGTCACAAATACCATATTCACCAAGACAGAAGAATATCTGATTACTTTCAAAAGTGGCAACAGTAGTAGTCAGATCGGTTACATACTTGTTCGGGGAATTAACAGATTTGAAGTCTTGAACTGTAAAGTGATACCTGGTGAGCCTGCAGTAACACAGCACAAACTATTGGTTGCTGATTTGAGAATTGAAAGGAAGGAGCGGAAAACACTCAGAATAAAACCTAGGATAAAGGTGTGGAAACGTAAGGATAAAGGTGTCGCAACCAACTTCAAGAATAGAGTAATGCAAAGAAGAAGAAGTCTAGCACCCGCCGAATCCATAGACCAGGCGTGGAACCAATTGAAAGAAGTAGTTATTGAAGAAACAAAAAGGGCCTGTGGCATCAAGAAAGGACGGAAGCCCTTACATAGAGATGAATGGTGGTGGACGACTGATGAACAGGAGGCTATTAAGAAAAAGAAAGACGCTTTCAAGCGATGGCAAAGAAAAAAAGACCCAGAATCACTTTCGAGCTATCACGTACACAGGAATATTGCCAAGCGCGCAGTTGGAAAAGCGGAAGCACAAGCGTCACAACAACTTTACGATGAGTTGGAAACCAAAGAAGGCGAGAAGAACATTGTTAAAGTAGGAAAGGCACGGGACCGAGCAAAGAGGGATCTTACAGAAACAGCTGTAATAAAGAATGTGAGAGGAAAGATATTGACAGAATAAGTGGAAATATGCAGAAGATGGAAATCCTACTTCCAGGAGCTTCTAAACACAGAAAACGAGAGAGGACGCTTACCAAGTATTGAAAAAACACAGGGATTGGAGATAAACATCTAAAAAGAAGAAGTTGTAGCAGCTGTGAAGTGTGTTAAGCAGGGAAAAGCGCCGGGACCAACTGGATTACAGATAGAGAGCGTAATGGTATTGGTTGAAGAGGGAATAAACTGGTTATTGGAACTTTACAACTAAATATGGGAGGCAGAGGAAATACCCAAAGATTGGGAACTCAGTTCTTTTATTCCCATTTTAAAAAATAAACCCAGTGCTTCAGAGTGTGAAAAAAATAGGGGAATTACATTGTTAGAACATGTGATGAAAGTCCATGAAGGGATAATCGACAAGAGGCTTAGAAAGCAAATATAGAAATTGATGATATGCAATTCGCATTTATACCTGGAAAGGAACCACCGACCCGATGTTCATTATCAGACAGAGGCAGGAAAAATACCTCGAAGGTAACGAACCGCTGTATATTCGTTGACTTGGAAAAAGCATATGACCGCATCCCACGTGATGTAGTACTTTGGTGCTTGAGAAAAAGAGGGATGACGGGAAAAATAGTAAAAGTAGTAGCCAGCCTCTGCAGGAACAGCCAGACCAAAGTAATTTGCGCAGCCGGAGAATCGAAAAACTTCGAGATCAGAGTCGGATTGCATCAGGGTTCTTCACTTAGCCCCTTCCTGTTTGGTCTGGTAGTCGACACCATAACGAAGGACATAAGCAGAGGACTACTAGAGGAGCTGTTGTATGCAGACGACCTGGCCATAACAGCAGATAATAGAGAAGAGTTGGAATCGAAGCTTTATAGGTGGTAGGAAGTGATGGAATTGAGAGTCTTAAAAATGAATAGCAAGAAGACAGAAACAATGGTATCTTCAACGAGTGAGCAAATAATTATTAACATTAGAGATAGGCTTGGGGAAGTGATTAAGCAAGTGGAGTCGTTCTGCTATATAAGAACAACCATTCAACGACGAGGGGGGTGTCAAGAAGAAGTAAGGACAGGAGTTAGAAGAGCTTGGCCGAAGTGGCGAGAAGTGAGTGGCATAGTATTCGACACGAGAATGCCAATAGAACTCAAGACAAAGATCTATTGCTACAACCAGTATTACTATATGGTCTAAAAGTCGTACCTTTAAAAAGGGCAGCGGAGAGAATGTTAGAAGCGACGGAGATGAGAATGCTAAGGTGGCTAACCGGAATTTCCTTGCACGAACACAGGATGAATGATGACATAAGAAGATTTTTAAAGGTAAGGAAAATAACAGAGAAAGCAAGAGAAGCTAGGTAAAGGTGGCATGGACATGTAACGAGGAGAGAAAAAGACAATATTCTGAAGGCCGTATAGCAGGCACCAGTGACAGGAATTGAGGAGTAGAGGACGAAAGCTTAGACTGAGAGACGTCATAGAATGAGACATGAAAGAAGTGGGAGCGAGAGAAGGAGATTGGTAAGACCGAGTCAAGTGGAGAAAAAGGTGTCGAGCGGCCAACCTGACAAACGCCGGATGAAGGCCAAAGAAGAAGAAGAAGACATGGTTGTAACCTTGTTTTGTTTGATCGTTTAATACACAGTTACAATCCAAATCTTTTGAATATAGAAGTTTCCAGCTTCTGTTTTACTTTATTGGCTAAATCGCCGAGAAACAATTTCGTAATAGCACTGAACTTGTCTTGAGATTAGGATGGAGGCGGTAGTAAGCGAAATGTTTTCAGAAATTTCTGTTGCTGTTTTCTACTTTCAGCTGTTTTGCATGCACAAATTTCTTTGGTCTTGAAGGACTTCTGTTTTTTTCAGGAGCATGCTTAAGGAATTGTTAAAAAATGCTAGATTATTCCGTTACAGCAAGTAATCATTCATGAAGATTTTTCTTCTCACTAAAATTGTAAGTAAAGAAATTAATTACTTCGAACTCTCCCTTGTGCTAGGTTTTCATAGCAAATCATAAACATGGCCTGTAAATATTGAATAATATATCAACGATTAGGGATGGTCGCTACTAAAATAGAGGTATTCTCTTTAAATAGACTAAAAGCCGAGTCTTCCTTCTTCCAATCTGAAGAATATCCTTAATTAAGGTGTAGTACCCACTTAGTTTTCTGAATAGGGTTACGCAAAGTCACAACAGGTAGGAAATGGATGAGAGGAGACAACTGAAATAATTTGAACCTTATTTTTCTCTTCACTGAGTTGGGGAATATTGGCTGAAACCAATATCAATCTACTATAACACTTAGAAGAAAATGTGCTTGGATGAAGTCAGAAACCTTGCAAGATAATAAAATGATTTCATTTTAATCAATGTTTGGTAGCCACGTAAAAATAATAGATAGACTTTAAATAAAGTTGAACAAAAAAAGAGGGCAAAAAATGGTGCAAAACTAAGTATGCTTCAGTAAAATCAGAGAACACCATTCAAGAAATATACTGTAGTTAGATCCAGAATGCTTGTGAAGGACCAGAGAAAGTCAACGATATAAAAGAAGGCTGAAAACAGTTGTAGTCGTCTGTAATAGCTAAACAAAAATGGATGACAAACAACATACTACTCTTGTGAACAATCGAAATTCGGTTAAAAACAACAAATATGAATACGATAAAATGAAGAAAATTATAAAACCCAAGTACAACTAAGCTAAACCGAATTGGCCAAAAAAGCCAACAGAGGGAAGCAAACTTCCTGTAAAGGTACGAGGATAAAGTAATTTACAAAAAAGCACAAGAAACCAACGGTACGAAAGTGTGTTTGCCTTCTGAATGCCTAAAAACTAAAAAAAGGAATTTGATTAATGGAGGAGGACAAAACATCGAACGAGTGGCCATACCACGGTGCCGAAAGTCTTTGAAATGCAAAATTGACCATTCAGGAAAATATTGAACCCCTTGTTTCATGATTATCTATTAAATTTGAAGGAATATTATCTGATTTGTTCCAAATTTTTCTGAGGATTGAATCAGAGCAAAGGCGATTTTATCAAGGCCGATAGCTTTTACTTTTCTTTATCTTTTTCACTGTCAATCAAAATTCTTCTTTAATCATAAAATAATAAGATAAGAAAGCATCTGGAGCCACTGAATATAAATTGCATCGAACAATAAGCATTATGAGTAAGGGCACAAAGATGTTAAGACCACTGATGATGAAATTGAGTATTGATGGGTTTTTTTGCTACTTTATGAAATAAGAAAATCCAGAGCATCACTACCCTCAACCCCAATCATTACGAATTTTACGTTTAAACTTCACATTCGAAAAATTATTGCATATACAATAAAGAATAGATTACACCGTAAGGATGCTTTTAGTGGACTAACGGCAAAAATAAAATAGATAAAATTACTGATCACAGTCTAAGTATTTTACGTTGATTCTGTCAGGGACTTTTTCATTAATTCTGATTAAGTTAAGAAGACCAAACAGGAAACCGTTTCAGGACACTTTTAAAAATGCTTCCTCTTTACTTATTTCGAAGAAGTATCAATAAAGCTCGTCGCAAAAGGAAAAAACACCGGTTTCTTGTAACTCGCACTACACTGGTTTCTTGTAACTCGCCTTTCTTGTAAAATAAAATGCGTATAGTAAGTTTGTTTGTGTCCTGTTGGTTCACTTGATTTTCTGTCATTATCCTCATTTCTTCCTTTATTTCGTGCATTTTTTATAAAAGCTTTTACCATAACTTCTCCATAAGTTTCCCTAATAATCTTGAAAATTATGAACTTTATGGACTCAGAGGAAGCCATAGATGTAAGAGCTTTATCATGTTTTCGGTTTTTGTTTTACCAGTAATAATGGTACGTCCAAAATGCTTTTCTTCAGAAACTACTTCAGATGTGATGTCTTTATCGCTGCAGTGAGTAAGAAATATCTGGCATTAGCAAAAGGGTAATGGCTTTTTACTTTTTCATAAGAATGTCAGTAATTTTCTGATATAATTAGGTTATAATATACTAAGTTGTTAAGCTATTAACTTGTAATTTGAATGCTAACTAATAAAATGACCTGTTGAGACAACCATTGTTTTCTTGCCCTTGAAAATGAAGCAACACAAGAAAACAATATGTTGTCGAGTTCGATTGTCAGTCAAAAAAATTGACCAATCAGATCAAAGCAATTATTCTCCTGGGCACGTCTGGCTGGAAATAAACACCGGGATTACCAAAATGGCAGATTTTGATGAGAATATATGGTTTAAGTGTTTTGAGGATATTGCAAGGAGCTTAGCATGATTAAAGACTGTTCATATGACAGAGTTCAATCATGGCTTCAGAACCTTTACTAAAAACACATGAAATTAGAAATGGTAAGCTAACGTTTCGTTCGTTTTTAATGAAGAAAGCCAAATCAGATGATTGTTGCAGCAGAGCTGCAGCAGCTTGACCTAAAGCAAGTTGAAAAACACAGGGCAAGTATTATACTTAGTGTTTGTTAAGATGAAAACTTCAATTTAGTTTTGCTCCTATCTCTTTAGCTAACCTATCCGGATTTCCAGAGCGCGTTGGCATCGAGAGTTTCGAATTACTAAAAGTGCTGGGAACTGGAGGTAGGATTGTTATTAGTTTCTGATTTTTGTAGACTTTTATCAAGAGATTCTAATTCGCCTTTTTTCAGTCTCAATTGCGTTGCTGTTAATTTGATCTACAGACACTATGAATAAATATTATTTCCAATTTAATATTTGTTGAAATTTCTGAACTGAAAGTCACGTTAGTATATCGTGGATTAAGCAACATGAACAGGTTTTGCAAGTACAAGATGTTGTGTTTAAGCTAAACGCCTTAAGAAACAAATCCAGCCTGTTTGTAACTTGAGCAATTCTCAGAGGCTACCCCACAGGCAGACGCATTACAACGGACGCCTTGGAATTTTTAAGACAAAATCGAAAGTAAACTTAAAATATTTTAGTTGCAGTTATTACATAATAGGGTGCATACAATTCGATACTATGATCCTGTTGTCCACCTTAAAAGGAAATGAAAACGAAGAAAACACATTATAAATGTAAAGGTGAAGTCACTGGGGTGTCTGTGCGCAGTTGGTAAAGATTTCAAATGGGCACTTGTACAAAAGTGGCACATGCTGTCTGTGTTATTTAAACCAACAATGGTGAAGCATGTTCTCACTTCACATTGCCCCTCCAGTAGTTATTTTTGCCCTGACTTAAAAAAGAAATAATGGTTTATCACAGTATGGACAATTTATTGCAAGAAAACATAAGAGATTAGGATTGTTGACCGAATTAATTAGACATTGGCCAGAAACCAAGTCGGACACATGCTCGGAGTTGGTTCCTATTCTGTGTTTGTTTTACTTTCTAGCCAAAGTAAATGTTGTTATCGTTCAAAAATACCTGGTAAACTAAGGAATATTAGCATTTAAAACATTATTTTTTTTTGGAAGTTGTAGACCAGTTCACACAATTTCAGACTTTATAGGCCCTGAATAGACTATGAAGCCTGTCTTTAAACAAAAGAAAAAGGTGATCTAATTGAACACAAGGTATTGCTGCATATGATATTTACCCAGTGTTATTACCAATAAGTTACATTTGACATAAATATGCCTAAGGGACATTTTGCTTGGTGCTTTGCTTTTTTTCTTTGTCTCCAAGTGACAGGTTGTTGATTCAAATTTAGCTTGGTAGTGTAGCTATCTGTTAATATGTTATTTGTATTTAACTACATAAACCCTGCCCAATATTGGAGGTACCCTGAAAGGCATTGGTGCACATTGTAATGTACAGGCTGTGAAGGCACATTGTACTCATGAGGACTAAAACTAGTATTTGCTTTTGGAGATGCACATTACCACATGTAACAATTTCCATCAACATATGTATGTATGTATACATGCAAACCAACATGTCTGTTAATATTAATACTTGTGTATTAGACAATTTGTTTTTTCAATGAGTATTATGGAAAGTGTTCTGATGAGCTTTCTTTATCAGTCCCAGGCCAGTTTGTTCCATCTTGTGTGATTTAGTTTTCTACTCATTCTAATAAATCTCTGAATGAATATAGTTTCTTCCCTTGGAGTGATAGATTGTTGAACTCTTTAGCTTCCTGGTGTTTTCTTCATTCATATGACTTAAATAATTTTAAGTCAAAGGTCAAGTGTTATCTCTGGGCCTAAATTTTTCTCCCCCATTTTCTTTCTTTCTTGCCTTTTTTCTCCATTGTACCACACACGTGGTAGCTTGAAGTACTTTTTAAAAAGTATATACTTAATTATGTATATAATTAGATCTAATTATTTTTCCTTGTTTTTTTTTATTTGAAATTGTTTGTAATTTATTAATTTAACCCTCAGTTGCTTTTAGCCTTGATGTGTAGTGACTCTCATATACATAAAAATATCATTAAATGAAATTACAAGTGCTGATAAGAAGGAAATTTGAATACATTGTTTCAAAGATCTTTGTAGTCTGGCTGATGTGTTGTGTATGTCTTTTTATGTAGCATTTTCCTGGCAATGAAATCTATCCATGCTTGAAGAAAGAAAAAATATTTGCTTGGTCATTTTGACCTTCTGGTGAAAAGAGATAAACTGCTTCTCATACTAATGGACTTGATGGTTGATGGTTGTGTGTTGAAATTGCGTTAGCACTCCTTTAAAAGAATATTTGGTTTTGTGACCAAAAAACAACATGGACTTGGTTTCTTATCTTTTATTAGGATTCTCGATATTTTTATTTCATGGTTTAAAAGGGACAGTATTAGTAGGTCTACTGATCCTGAAAATTTGAAATTACTGTAGGTATGACCTCGTGAATGGGGTTTGCAGACTACAGAAAACAAAGATTCAATGTGCTAGTTTAATTTAATTAAATTGCAACAGCAGTTAGAAGTCACATGTTGTATTGTAAATTTCCATTGCTGGAAAACAAAAAGAATAAGCACACAAATAAAAGTAAAGCACATTTCAGTTTTTTGGTAGATATAACACAGAAGTTGATAATTACACTCACATTTATGATTAAAATAATTAAGACATTTTAAAGGATAGTTTGGGGTTCAAGAAAGACCAGAAGTCCATAGATATCCATGTTTACAGCACAAGGTATATCCTACATAGTTTAACTTTTGCTAAATGTTCTTTTTTTGTACTAAAAGAGCTGGTACATCAGTTTTTGAACAAATTCTTTATTCACTTTACTTCTTCCATAAGCCCATGACTTTCAGAAGATAAATATGGTATACAATGTTAAGTATTACACTGTGTCACCCCTCAATAAAAGTCCATAATGGGAGACACATGTAACCAATTGGATATCAAGGTCTGTAATTTTACAAAACATGAAACCATAAAAAGCTGTGTAGTAACAATGCCATTAAACCTATGATTTTATTATATTTTTTTTGTTTTAGAAAGGCTGTACTTATAAAAGTCCTGGGTATGACATTAAACTGCATCTAGTCACAAGGCTTTAGTTTTGGGGAATGTGGAGCCACCCCTTAAATGTCATTACTCCCAGGTCTACTCTGGCCTGGAGTAGTAGTACCTGTAAGGGTCCCATCTATGGGTTAAATAGTTGGTGCAAGGGGTGTATAGGCATCAGGCTAGTATCAGCCTGCTGCTGGTACTATGTAAACCAGTACTACCTGTTCCATGGTCGAGTAGTCGGTTACTAAACTGGCCTCCACATCTCAGTGTGTGTAGATGTGGAGGGTGGCTAGAAACCCAGCAGGACAAAAACAAGACCTGACAAAGGGCAGAGGAGCTCATCTGTGAGCTAACAGCCAGCTAGCTAGAAGATGGTGTCTCAATAAAAACACTAGACAGAAGGCAATGGCAAACTACTGTCTTATCCTTGCCAAGAAATCATGGTTGTGAATACCTTAAAGAGAAAAGAAAACAATGTGAAAGGGGTCGCATCTAGAGTTACTGATCCCTTGGTCAGTAAGGAGGGCTATGTGCAACAGATAGCACCTGACCATCATCAAGCTTCTGTCTGCAATAAGAAATTAATCAGAGTTGGAACATGGTATGTTAGGACACTACTCTAAGCTGGGAAATTGGAGAATTGTGAAGCAAGAGATGATGCATTTGAATGTTAACATACTCAGAATGTGTGAAATGAGATGGGTTTGATACAGGAGATTTCGTGATGGATGACTATAGAGTTATCTTTTCTGTAGGTAAAAACGTGAACATGGTGTAGGAATCATTATGGACAAAGAGAGAGCCAATTGTGTGATAGGGCACTGGGAGATTGTGTGATGCTAGTGAACCTTAAAGGAAGACCCTTCAATAGCTGTGTAATAATGGTATATGCATTAACATCAGAAAGTAGTGAGGAGGAGATCAATAAGTTTTATGATACATTAGACACAGCAAAAAGACAATGCAGCTCACAATATGTCATCATTTTAATGGTAGATTTGAATGCAAAAGTTGGTCAAGATAAAGACAGAATGGTCAGAATAGTCAAAGAATATGGGCTCATGACAAGGAATGAGAGGTGACAGGTGGGTAGAGTGGTACATTGCACACAGTCAGGTTATTACTAATACTTGCTTTCAGAACATCTGAGGAGAATATGGACATGGAGAAGTCCAGGAGGAGATGTCAAGAATCAAATTGACTACATAACCATCAATAATATATTCAGAAATGCAGTCAAATAAGCAAAAGAATTTCCAGGAAAGGATTGTGGAAGTAACCGTATGCCAGTTATCTGTAAACTTATGGTGAAACTAAAGAAGTTAAAACATTTTAAATCAATGCCAAGGCTGCGATTCAAAACTCTCCAACGTAACACCATACTGAGAAAAACATATGAAGTAGCTGTGAAGAACAGGTTTGCTGAGTTATCAGAAGAGGGAGAAACAAAGTGGGGTGTGCTAAAGATTGCCGTAGTGGAAACAGCCAACAATGTCATTTGAATAAAAAGAAAGCAGAACAGAAATAAATGGATGACAGACAAGATCTTGATGAAGATGATGAAGGAAAGACAAATGATTGGGAAGCATAATAGCTGAGAATACAATGAGGTAGATAAGGAGATAAAGAACAAATGTCATGAAGCCAAAGAAGTATGGTTAAGTGGTAAATGTGAAGAGATTGAGAGATACAAAAATACTGATCCTTCTTTAATGCACAGAAAAATCAGAGAGCTTGCAGGCAAAATGTCATGTTGTGCAGGAGGATGTTTGAAAGCAAAAGATGGGACAATTATCACAGAAAAGGACAAAATTTTAGAAAGGTGGACAGAATATATACAAGAACTGTTTCAGGGTGACCGAGATGAGAAACCAATTTTTAGGAAAAGCATAGATGGTCCCATTATATTAAAACCCAAGGTGCAAAATCATGACAGAAATGATTGGCCCACCAGAGGAATTTGGAATTGATAAGCTCACAGGCATCATTAGTGAGATCTATGGCAGCAGTGAATTTCCTGAGGAGCTAAGTAAATCGATCTTCATTACACTAGCGAAGAAGCCAGGAGCCACAGAATGTGAACTACATAAAACCATAAGTCATATGAGTCAAATCACAAAGATTATTCTGAAGGTCATTATGGCAAGCGCAAGAAGGAAATTGAGACCAGGAATCGGCAAAGAACAATGTGGGTTCATAGAAGATTCAGAGATTAGGAATGCAATTTGGATGGTGAGAATGTTATCAGAGAGAGCTATTGAAATGCAAAAAGATATGTATATGTGTTTTATTGATGTCACAAAAGCATTAGACTATGAAATTCTTTTTAATTGAACAATGGAGGCAAAGAGGATATGCATGTTTGTTGTTCTTGTATTAACATATATATAAAACTCATCAAACGAACCAATTTTTAATGGATCAAAAACTGCCTATGAAGATACATTGAAAAAAAGTGGATACCACAATACCAAGCCAAATTACAATCCATACCCAGAACACACCAGAAGGAGAAATTGTCCAAGAAACATCATATGGTTTAACCCACCACTTAGCAAAAATGTGTCTATGAACGTGATACACAGATTTCTGAACCTAGTTGATAAACATTTTCCACCATCAAGCCATGACCATGACTATAGATAAAAATCAGTGATTGATATATATATATATTCGGAATATTCAAAGCATTTGAAACATTGCAGATCCCTAATATTGCTGCAAGTGCTCAGATTTCAGTACTTTTAGGCACCACATCAATCTTGCACCGTGTTCTGCACCTCTGAGCTCCTGGTTTGGACTTGAGACATAGACATAGACATACTTATCCTAGGTTACCTAGTGATGCAGTAGCATATATATATATATATATATACATATATATATACATATATATATATACATATATATATACATATATACATATGAAAAGTTGCTGTGCTGGAAGTCCAGAAGAAAGTTTATATTGGGTTGACTGAAAAATATTTCAAAACAAGATTTAATGGACATAACCAATCACTAAGAAATGAGGAGTACAGAGACAGCACAACTCTTTGAGGTTACATATGGGACCTGAAAGAAAAGAACATCACCCCCACCATGAAATTATCAGTAATTGCTCGTGTACCCCATTCAGACAAATCAAAAAAGTGCAACCATTATTTGTGTGAAAAGTTTGAGATCCTTAATTTCACTAACAAAGAGCAACTGTTGAACAAGTGTAGTAAACTTATAATAAAAAGTAGATATTTAAATAAATTCCTGTTAGCTAATTATAAATCAAAGGACCAGGTGTGATAAAGCAATTAAAAAACTTTTTATTACTGCATATTCAATGATTATATTATATTATTGATTATGTCAATCCTGTGAGGGTAATTTGATATCTTTTGTAATTTGTTCTAGTGATAACTAGATACACTAGACAAATATGTTCATTTTGTTCAGCTGACAATTGTGAAAACATGATACTGACAGTTCTAAACTAAGTTTTGTTGATTTTTTTGTTGTCCACCCTATGATAGCTCTTATAATATTCTTTATTATTTCTAACAATTGGCTCATATTTTGAAAAAGATGTGGTACAAAATACCTGTCAGATTCAACAACGATATAGAAAAAATATACTGCAATCAATTATCTCACAGTTGCTGGCCTTGTTTACAATGAATCTTATGGAATTATACTTCAATCAGATGTAGCAGAATTTTAAATACTAGAGAATTTGAGTTTTTACATAACAATATTAATGTAATTGTTAATAAAATGGTTACATTTGTTCATTTTTTGAATTAAAAAATCTCATACACATCAAAACCATAAAAAGCATTGAGATAAAGATTTTGAGGTACATTATTAAGTGAAAAGATTGACAACAATTTTTATGAAGGTGTTTTGTGTTACATTTATGAAGACATTATGTACCATTGATGATATGATTTAGAAATCCTTTGTTAGAAATTTTATGGATTGAAGTTTTTGGACTGAGATATCAGAATAAGAAAACACAAATAAAGTTTGTTTTATCAGTGTGGAAGACAAGAAACCATCTTATGTGAACACTTTTTGTGACTGACTGTCTGAAACAATTAATAAGCACATACAAATTCTTTGTGGTTGCAAAGACAAGGGGATAAAAATTAAATTTGAATTCCTTAAGGGTCAGAAACCCCATTTTGCCACAAACCAACACAAAATTGTTATAAAAAACCTAATCTGATACAAACAGTAACTTACAATCTTTGCATTCCAACTTTACAATTCTCTTGTATTTGAAATAACTAGCCTAGGGTTTGCTACCAAAGAAAATATTTTGAAAACCATTTGAAAAGAATAAAACTTAAATGAAGTACACATAAGAATTTTTCAAGAAGTATCAGTTATACCAGTTAGGTGCTTTATAGTGATACCAATTTAACTGAAATAGGTCTCTAAAATATAGAAAACCTTTACTGAAATCTGATTTTTGTTACTATAATATAATATTTTTCTTTTTATGTTTTAACATATGGTTTATGCTATTTGATGATTAAATTGAATGGAACATTATTTTTTTTCATTATTTATTTGATATAACACAGTATGATACTGTATCACTGGACTATTGTTGAGTATTTAGCTGCAATTATTATCATTGATTATTTGTTGTCTAGCAATGGCATAAAGACATGCTCTAGATATAAAACATAGCTGTGCCTATTTCTATTTTATGGCGACATAATAAGGTTTATTGGTTTTGTTGTGAAGTGGAGATTCAAATTAGCTTTGTTTGATGTTTTAGTCATTGGATATTTTAAATTCTTGTCATCTATAGGTTTTGTGGAGTTAAATTTGTTAGCTTAGGTCCAACATGCTTTTTAATTAAGAAAATATATCCCACAACAAACTGGAGGAAATCAAGTGGAAAACAACATGCCAGTAAGAGTGACATTGATCAAATGTTGTTGTTGGAAACTTCGTAACAATGTAATTGGCTTTAATTTGCCCCAGAGAAAATGTCGGGTAAATGAAAATTTGAATGGAAATGTGTACAAGCAGCTTAAATTGTATTTCACTACTGTTCATAGTAACACCTTTGGGTGGATGAAATATCAGTAATTTTGTTTGACTATCCTACTTTTTAAAACAATTTTGAAATTATTCAGGGGTGGGTGACTTTTAGAATATATATGGAGATAACATGGCTAGTAAATTTTAAAACAGGCGGGAACTAGCAACAGTTAAGCAAAATGATCATCCTAACAAAGCCTTTTGCAGCAATTTAAAAGACTATCATTTATAAAGATACATCTTTTTTTCCTCCCTCCTCCAGATACCATTGCTTACATTGTTTCCTTAGATTATTTTGAATCCATTTTTATTATCAATTAGATTGTACATACAGAAAACTCACCTCTACATTTGATTTCCCAATTAATCCTGTCAACAAACAGGCAAAACTGTACAAAGGACAAAGTCTTTTAGTTCATCCTGCTGCCATATTCCAATATTCATAATCTATAAGCATTATCCTTACTTGTACTTAAAGGTTGACAGATATGATCATTTTAATTTTAGACCTAACACTTTAATGTTCTCCTTTGAAATATTTACATCTACTTAATTCTAAAAGGCCTCTTTACTTCTCAGATTTTGAGGTCCTATTGAATACACAAGCATGATAAGATTATCATGAATAATTGCAGAGTAAACAGCAGATTCTGGTAATGCCGCCTCGTTCTAATTAAAAAATACCTAAGATAAGTATTTCCTTAAACATTTTGACAAAGAATTTTATCATCATCATCATCATCATCATCATCATCATATTTGGTTTAACATCCATTTTACATGCTAGCATTTATCATCCATGCAATTTCATTACAATGTGGTGTTGAGAGTGATTGCCCTAGCTGCCTGCTGTTCAGTTTGGCCTTTAAAATATTTTTCCAGTATATTAAGGCATCTGGAGAACGCCCTAGCTCTATCCACTGTCGTCTTAGAACGTGCCATGTTTAGTAAGAGCGAGTTTTTACGGTTGCATGCCCTTTCTGACACCAACCACCTACTTATAAGGGCTGGTCTCTAGCCTTTGGCAGTCACCTGCCCACTCACAAGGCAAGTAGGCCATTTGACCCACGACTGGAGGATTTTTAACCCATTCCTGAATTATTTTTAACCCGTTCCTGGATGAGAAGTTTGGTGAGGATCGGGATGTGTCCACACGCTGATGGGCCCTGCACCCTGCACGTAATGGGGAGCTCATTCTCCGGTGGAAAATTTCGGGCGCTACTCCCTAGTCAGAGCCTCGTTAGCTCAGTGGCCGCGAAGCCACTTATCCAGGTCGCACCACGTGAAGGTGAGGTTGACTTGGCCACAAAGTGGGCCACGGACAGGCCACTTAATTCGCCGTTAACCACTAAGCCATGAACTGTGCACTGCATGCCCCTTACGACCCCTGTTCCGTGTACATGAGTAATTTCCCCCAACTTTCGTCAACATCAACAAAACACTCGTACCGACAAACCAGCTAAAGTTTTATTTTCTGGTCTTTTAATGCAACTTTCACAACTGAATTAGTCAGATAGCATAGAAACCTTTAAATAAAATGAAGTCTTTTGATTCAATTAAATCGGCTCTTGAACGTACTACATTCATGAGTATCTAACTGCTGTTTGGTACTGACCAAGGCTTTTCGAGCTTAAACATAGTGAAGTATTGGTTTAAACTGATGTGACCCTCGTTGATGATAAATGCGTATGTCTTAATGACATAATATTGCTCAAGATCTTGAAAATTCTGAACTTTATGGACTCAGAGGAAGCCATAGATGTAAGAGCTTTATCATGTCATGAGTCGCAAGCTTACGACTCATAACATGATAAAGCTCTTGTTCAATTGGTCCACAGAGTGAACTGACTTATTTTCAATTTTTAGTTCCGAGATCTGTAGCGATAATGCTGCACTACCTGACGATATATGAACATCAACATATGTGCATCTTGGCTAGTAAAAGGCGGTAACTTTTGTGAAACGTTTTTCATGATAGGTATTAATTTAATATCCTTAAATAATTATCTTTAGGACAGTAAAATAACGTTATTACTTGTTGGTTTTCTGTAATTTCCAACAGCAAAATTGAAATATTTAATTGCATCCGTTTTTAGCTTATGGGAAGGTTTTCCTAGTACGGAAAGTAGGAGGACATCACCATGGAAAGCTATTTGCAATGAAAGTTTTAAAAAAAGCGGCAATTGTTCAAAAGTCAAAAACAGCTGAACACACTATGACTGAAAGAAATGTTCTGGAAGCTGTTCGGGAGTGCCCATTTATCGTCAAGCTTCACTATGCATTCCAGACAGATGCAAAATTGCACTTAATTATGGGTATGTATTTACAGCAATGACAATAGGAATGATTTGTATTTTATGATTATTTCATTTGATATGACAGATAGTATTATAAGATATTGACTAACCCATGTATACCCTTTCCCTAATTAACCTGTGTATCATTATTTCAAAAGAATTGTACAGAAACATATTTTTTGTTAAAAATTCATATCTTTTTTTCAGTACTTTTTGCACTCACGCTGCATTTTTCGCAATTTCCCTGTTTTTGCAAATAGACATGTAAATAGTGACTGTGTCTAGTTTCACATCTTACAATAACATTTTTGCGGGTATGTTATTGGCAGTCCATAGTCTATTTAAACCAGACTTGACTTACTTGACTTAAGCCTGTTCACTCCGGCATGGAGCATAGGCCGCTAACAATCTCCCTCCATCTGCGTCTGTCCTGGGCTGCGGTCGTGATGGTGTGCCAACTATGTCCGCTGTCTTTTATCTCCTGTTCTAGACTTGTACGCAAGATGGCTCTAGGTCTTCCTCTTTTCCGTCTGCCTTGAGGGTTCCATCGCAAGGCTTGCTGAGTAATGTTGCCTTTGGCTTTCCTGAGGGTATGCCCGATCCATGTCCATTTCCTTTTCCTTATCTGTAGTGATGGAGGAAGCTGACTTGTTTGTTCCCATAGGTCTTGATTGCTAATACGGTTTGGCCACCAAATTTTCACGATCCGTCGGAGACATCTGTTGATGAATGACTGGATTTGTCTGTCTGTAACCTTTGTAGTGCGCCAAGTTTCACCTCCATACATCAGTACAGATTTTACATTTGAGTTGAAGATCCTGAGCTTTGTTTTAGTAGCTATCTCTCTTGATCGCCACACTTTGTTGAGAAGACTGAACGCTGTCCTTGCTTTGGCTATTCTTGTCTTGATGTCTTGTTGGGCCCCGCCGGCCTCATCTACTGTGCTTCCCAGATACGTAAATGACCTAACCTCTTCTATATCCCCACTTGTTAACCTAATGCTGTCATCCTTCTTTGCATTTATTCTCATGACCTTTGTCTTGTCCTTGTTTATTCGCAGTCCAACTTTTGATGCATTCGCTTCCAAGGTTGAAGTCTTGTCCTGCATCTGTTGATGTGTGTGTGATAGTAGAGCAATGTCATCTGCAAAATCTAGGTCGTCTAGCTGACGCCAAAGGGTCCACTGAATACCATTCCTTTTGTCCTTTGTTGACTCCTTCATTATCCAGTCTATTGCCAAAAGGAAGAGAAATGGGGAGAGAAGACATCTCTGTCTAACTCCAGTCTTGATGCTGAATTTCTCTGTTGCAGTACCTCTATGAAGGACCTGACATGCCATACCCTCGTAGGTGTTCCTTATGATAGCTATGTATTTCTGTGGAATCCCATAATGCGCCATCAACCCCCATAGTGCCTGTCTGTCTAAACTATCAAAAGCTTTTTCAAACATTTACATACAGTGAGTTGTTCCACTCAAGAGACTGCTCTATGATGATCCTAAGAGTGGCGATCAAGTCAGTGCAAGACCTTTCATTCCTGTAACCTGCCTGCTCATCTCTGAGCCAATTGTCAACAGCCGTTTTCATTCTGTTTTGTAGAACTCTGTTGAAGACATTCCCTGGAACAGATAGCAACATTATTCCTCTGTAATTCTTACACTGACGCAGGTTTCCCTTTTTGGTAACTTCACTATATACCCTTCTTTCCAATCTTGAGGCACTTCTTCTTTTTCCCACATGTCTTCAAACAGCGGCTGCAGCATGCCTGCTGAAGTGTCAACATCTGCCTTCAGTGCTTCAGCTGGGATCCCATCTGGTCCTGCTGATTTGCCATTTTTCAGTGACATGATGGCCTTTTTGATTTCCTCCCTGGTGTGGCTGTGTGGTGGCATTTGCAACATTTCTTCCGCCGGAGCGATATTTGGTCTCTCTTCGGGTCCTGGCCTGTTCAGCAGCTCACTGAAGTGTTCTTTCCATCGGTCTGTCTGTCCTTTCAATGTTGTTATAGTGGCACCATTCTTGTCCTTTACTGGCTTCTCTGGGGTCCTCCTGTTTCCTGCTAGGATTCTGGTGATGTCATATAACTCCTTCATATTTCTCTGCTCTGGTTGCCAAGTCGTCAACAAAAGCCCTCTTGTTCTGCCTAACACTCTGTTTCACTTCTTGGTGCTTTTGTCGATATTCTTCTTCAAGCCTCGCCTTTGTTGCTCTTGTCCGGGCACTATTTAGTGAGTTCTTCACCTTCTTCCGTTCATCCATCTTATCTAAAGTTGCCTGTGATATCCACGGTTAGTGTTGCTTCTTTCTTCTACCCAGTTCTTCTTCGCATGTTGCCTTCCAGTTCTCCTTGACCCTGCTCCAATATCCCTCTATAGTCTCATCTTCTGTAAGCACTTCTTGCAGAACCTCAAATCTGTTTCTCAAAGTCACCCGGTATTGTTGCACATGCTCCTGCTCCTTTAATTTCTCTATGTTGAATTTTACCCTTGTGAATGAATTAGTGCACCTTTTAAGCTTCAATTGTAGCTTTCCTTCCAGCAGGTGATGATCTGAAGCTGCATCTGCTCCTCTCTTACTACGAATGTCAAGGAGCGATCTTCTGAATTTTTTGCTTACACATATGTGGTCAATCTGGTTTTCAGTATTTCCTTCCGGTGACACCCATGTTATCTTGTAGAGATCCTTGTGAGGGAAGACTGATCCACCGATGACTAGGTTGTTTTCAGTGCAGAAGTCTGCAAACATCTGGCCGTTCTCATTCATGGTACCCAGTCCATGTCTCCCCATGACTGGTGTGTAGCCGTGGTTGTCCTGAATCTTTGCATTGAAATCCCCCATAAGGACAACCATCTCTCTCTCTCATGGACACCATTTACCACTGTCTGAAGCCTGTCATAAAATTCCTCCTTGACATCTACATCTGCATCATTTGTTGGGGCATAACACATTATGGTTTTAAGTGTGATTCTCTTGTTTGATGTCCTGAATTTAGCAGCTAGCATCCTTGAGTTTATTGGTTCCCATCCTATAAGGGTTTGTGCTGCTTCTCTTGACAACATGATTCCGACTCCTTCTGTGTGTCGTGCATTTTCTTCTTCATGACCTGCATAGAGCAAGGTCTCCCCTGTGCTCAGTCTGGTTTCCCCAGAGTTTGTCCACCTGGTCTCACATAGACCTAGCACTTGCAATTTATAGCTCCTCATCTCCTTTGCTACATTCCCACTCTTTCCTCCTTCGTACATAGTTCGCACATTCCATGTTCCGAATCTGATTGGCTTCCTTGTCGAAAGGAGCTTTCCATCTTCTAGCTTCCCTAAGGCTTTCACTAGCTGACATCATATTTCCTCAGGAGCTCCTCGACGACGGTTGCCGGTAGTATTGTTGATTGGTTGCGTTTCTGTAGCCCGTTTTATCCACTGATGGGGGATTGGCCCACCAGCTTCACCAGAGCCCTGTTAGTCAGCGTTACCTGTTTCCACCTCCCACGACGGGGACGTAGGGTTGGACTTTGGGAGGCATTTAGACCAGAGGAGTACTATTCATTTGTAGTCCTACACTCCTAATTCAGTGATAATCCAGTGATAATCCAGTGATAATCCTTTTGTGTACCCATGGTACTCTATATGTGTTCAACCTCTTCTACCCTGGAAGTGTGCATTCACCAAAAGAATAATTAAGCAATAAAACTTTAGGTTGCATATTAGCTGATTTTGCTTGCTTCAAAGTGTTAATTTGAAAATAGCCCCAAACAGAGGTCTGTTAATCGAAGGCTACTTAATTTTTTTAATTAAAGGAACGCTTATCCACTATTAATCAAGCAACCCTAAAATTTTCTATAACAAGATTAACATCATTAAGTGATTTTTTATCAAATGTCAACAATTTCTAATTCCAATTGCCAAAATTATGATCAAAAGTAGATACGGGGGAAATCCCTTTCAATAATGGAGTCAAAAAAGTGCTTAACTGGTACGGTGTAATGTTTATTGACTATTATAATAAAAGATGGTTCTTATTAGTGGATTATTTTGATTGGGGCGCTTATTTCGGCGTGGCGCTTATTCAACAACGACAACGATTTTGCTGGACATTACTAGTGCAGCAAGAGCGAACTGGCTGTAAAAGTCCATTCTATGGAACCCCTTCCATGAATAAAGATTACAAGGCTGGCCGAGAAAGTCCTACGTCGACCAACTGGTAGGTGATACTGGATATAGGACTAACGAACAACTGCAATGAGTGACGGGTATGGATGGAGAGAACATGGCATCTAAAGGCAATCCAGCTTGACCTGGGGACAAGGATGGCTTATTCAATTTGTCTCTGAATGGAAGAGGTACGCAATTTGTATTTGTTGGATCATATACACTGGAGAAAATGTTGACACATTATTTTAACACTTTGATCTAAACGTTTAATATTACCCCATATTGCCACTAGCAGCCAGAAAGTTGTTGGTAGTTTCACCATGGATAGTAGTTATGTTGAATTGAAAATATCTAAAACATTATTTGTTTTCCTTAATGCCCTTCAGTTTTACCGATTCTCTTTTTTACTTATCTCGGTAAAGTATGTCTCCTATTTTCGTTGTTGCAAGTAGGTTTAAAACACTGCAATTAAGTATTATATATTGTTTCAGATTATGTCAGTGGTGGAGAATTGTTTACCCATCTCTACAACCGGGAGCATTTTACTGAAGAAGAAGCGTGCTTTTATGTAGCCGAAGTTGTTCTTGCACTCGAACATTTGCACAAGGTTTGTTTACCATTACTTGTTGATATGAAATAGCTAAGAATGTTTATATGTCAACTAATAGGCAGAAGTAAAAATCATAGGTATAGCTTTTATTTTGATTGTGGCCCTTTCTAAAGGATTTTGATGATAAGAAGTTTAGAGGCGCCATCCAGTAATTAAGACAACTAATGGAAGACAATTTGAATTATTATTCTTCACATATTAGTCACAGGACTATTTGGTTCTTGCAGAAAAGACCTTGTGTTTAGCGTGTTCTTTGTTCACTACTGTACGGTGATTAACAGACTAAATATTTGGTAATCGAATATCGTAATTCGTACATAGTTTTATTATTTTATTTGTCTATTATAGCAAAAGGTGGTAACGATCACATTTTATGCCAAACGGAAAAAAACTTAATAACTGATATCTGAAAAGTTGTTTTTTTCGGACAGATTATTCGTTTGTAAGTGTGCTTTTAAGGACTGCCAGACAGGAAATAAATGAATTAAGGTTGCGGGGCAGATGACTTTTAATGTACACGGCCAATATTTTTGTCAGTTCTGTTATTGGAGCTCAAAAATGGCCTTTGTTGACGGGTGGTCATTACTAGCAAGTGGTTTGAAATACAGTTTTGACTCGGTCCTGCGTAGGCTTCTAAAGACTCCTTGGGTACTCTTAGCTTTATATACATTAACTGTTACCATTAATACCCTCACCAATTTTTATAACTTCAATCGAAAGGCTTTATTAGAAGATTTGACTTCCAAAGCAAATATTAGGGGTTGGATGCTTTATTTTGAAAAACACTATGGATGGAAATTGCTTAGCAATATACTGAAATTGCTAAAAAGGTCGTCATTTTAGCTTTTATGTGAATACATCTACCGAGATTACGGGTTTGGATATCGATGCGGTGAATAAACGAAGGAATTTAATTGAAAACAACTTAAAGACTAACAAACTTCTTGTATTACCTTGTATGTGTAATGGAATACATTCAAAGTTTTTAATACTGATATTTCTTTCTGCTTTAATGCGCTAGCATCCTTTTAATACACCCATTTATTTAATTTCCGTTTTAAAGTCAGAACTTTTCTTAACGCCATTGCATTAAATTCAGAAAATATGGCATAATATTGAGCTTTAAAAATCATTCGACATATTTCTTTTAACAGCTTGGAATAATTTACAGAGATATAAAACTTGAAAATATTCTTCTTGATGAAGAAGGTCATGTGATATTGACTGATTTTGGATTAAGCAAGGAATTTTCACCACAAGACAAGGTAAGTATTCTAACCATCACTTTACCGTATACTTTAGGTTTATCCATATATACATACATACGTACATACATACATACATACATGCATACATACATACATACATACATACATACATACATACATACATACATACATAAAGTATTAGGAGTAAACTCCAAACAACCAGATGTTAAGGCTTCTATTTTGACAAAATAATAACATAAAAAAAACACAAAAAACAACAACAAACAAACAACTTATACATCACAAACAAATTTTACACGACTCGAGACGCAATACATAAACAAAGCCATTGAAGAAGTGCTTCAGAAATTTAGATAAGAGACAGACATAAGATAGACCATGTTGATAACAGAGGTCCTGGGCTTGTGACCGGCAATGCCATACATACATACATACATACATACATACATACATACATATACATACATATATGCATACATACATACAAATGGAGACTTGAATTTATACTGTAGAGTGCTTATTGTTCTTAAGAAAAAGCAGAGCCATACCTTATTACACAAAAATAAGACGCTACATTTATTAAGCTGCATTTGAAATGTTGCGGCTTAATTTTTGGCGGCTTAATTTGTGTAGTAATGTTTATTTTTACAAAAATTGGAATCACTATTTTCAACGAATTATTAATGATTTAGGTATTTTGATATCATGGCACTTGGGAGCAAATGGTAAACATTGCGAGAAATAAAGAAAAACGCTTGTTTTACACTATAGTTTACCTTTTATTTTTACATGGTTTCTAATTTAATCATCATGGTCGTCATCATCTTCATCATCATTGTTGACGTCCATTTCCTTTAACAATGTCTTACTCTCGTCCACATACGAATAAAAAGTTACGGTCTCGATCATTTTCCGTAAAATACTCAATATTTGCACGATATCGCATCGATAGTTCAGGCTCATAACATCCCCGATGAACTAATTCTTAATCTTGATCAAACGCCATCGAAGTTTGTCTCCGCTAGTAAGGTAACCATGCCTGGCGAGGGTGAAAAGCACATTCCAATTGCTGGTGGAAGCGATAAGCACGCGATATCATTGACATTAATTGAGACCTTGAATGGTAAACTTCTGCCGATGCAAGTGATGTACAAAGCAAAAACGGAAAGGTGTCTCCCAAAAGTTCTTCCAGGTGACGAATATTTTTTGTTTTCATATAATGACACTCATTCGAGTATCGAAAAGGAAACTATTCGTGTGATTGATTGTATATTAGCGCCGTACATTGAAAACATGAAAACCGATTTAAAACTCCCGAAAAATCAGAAATGTCTGCTCATCTGTGATCCTTTCACTGGTCAAAATACACCAAAAGTAGAAACCAGGTTGGCTGAGTTAGGGATCGAATCCGTCACGGTGCCGAAAAATATGACACACCTCCTGCAGCCACTCGATGTGACCACGAGTGCAACATTTAAAAAAACGGAGCGTAACGAATTCAGCAAATATTTCACGTCTGTTGTCATGCAGGAT
The DNA here is from genome assembly GCA_003991215.1 of Morbakka virulenta. Lineage (NCBI taxonomy): Eukaryota > Metazoa > Cnidaria > Cubozoa > Carybdeida > Carukiidae > Morbakka > Morbakka virulenta. Next base: position 943,037 of record RDPX01000083.1, read on the forward strand.
TTGTTGGAAGACCCAAATCGCGATGTTATGACCATCAAAGTGGACTTAAAGTTGACCACGTTAAAGCCATTGCATCTTCAATCCCTCAAAACAGTCTGCGACTATTTCAAAACTGTAGAAGGACATGAAATTATCAGATCGGGATTCCGATTTATCGGGATTACTACTTCAGTAAAGGAAGCACGGGAGGGGGCGAAACTTACTTTAGATCCTTATTAAGATGTATATACATATATACATATATTTGTATATTTTTCTTTTAAGTCCCAGATACATTTTGATAGTTTTGTGCCATTAATATACCTCTTTAATCTAAATGATTTCGTGTGATTTTCATAATGAGTCTTGAATTCTCCTTCCGAAGCACCATAATAAATTAACACATCAGAGGCCGTTATCACCTCAGTTTTATAGACAATGCAAAATTCCAAGCAGTTCACTTCCCTTCAAGGGGACAGTTGGCTTTACTTAGACAACTACACGTGCGGTCATTATTTTGCTTCGGTGTTATATAAGATCTTGTTGACTTTCTCAAAGAAAGAGTCAATGAAACGTTATGATTTTTTAAGTTCCCCTTACTTTGTCTTTACATTCGCACAGCGGCTTAATTAATGTCACCAAAAATGCGGTTTTTAAACTTAATAACTTCAGCGTCTTATTTTGGTGTAATAAGGTAAAAAATAAATGTCCACTTGAAGGAAAATGTCTTGATATTCATTGTATCTGCAAACATGTCGTTTCACTTGAAAAATAACCAAAAAATGTTTATATTGGACATTTATGGGTGGGTGGGTGGTTGACAAAACCGATATCAAGTCATCATACCAAATCACTTGATCATAAAAAATACTTTAAAGAAACATCAAAGTATGCTTGGTAATAAATGGATAAAAGAAACAGTAACCCAGAACTCAAATGGTCAATCAAGAAAACTGTAGCTGCTCATACTAATATTTCAAAACGATGCCTGTTGTGGAAACTAAAAATTATCAGTTACCCAAACCAAAATCAATTACTTGATAAACAAGATGAATTAATTTCTAATTGCCGCCATGAGAACCAGTACACGCTATTGAAGTATAAGAGCAAAGGTTAGAATTATTGAACGTTCGATTTGTGCAGAATAGAATTTGTTCTGTTTTATAAAGACCTGGTATGTGCTTGATGGTTGTTAAATACGTGTAACATTTAGTTGCACAAAAAATGTAAATAACTAGAGTTTACTGCTATTAATGCTAAATATATATAAGGTTGGAAGACAATAAATTATTAGGAATAGATGGGAGGGTAAGGTCATTTTCAAAGTGGTCATTCGTTCTAGGATAATTGAGGTAGCCAAATGAATCTCCAGATAACGAGTGACCTTAAAACACTACTCAAGAAGCTGAAATAAGAAACGGGTTTGACAAGTTAACGACCAGTTTTAAGATTGGTTTCAACAGCAGGATATTTCGACTTGTTTTTGTATTAAAATTATGTACATGTTTTTTCAAGGTACGAAATGTTAAATAAGGTATGGCTCACCTATGTCTTTAGTGTCTGACATTGCCCCGAAAGTTGAAATAAACAACCGTTTGAGACTGAAATAGGCCTGAAGTGTACGATTACCTTTTTTTATGTACACGAAATAGAAGCAGGTTTTAAGAACCCCTATTATTTAGGTACCGGTATATTCTTAATAACCTTGGGTATGGTTGCCCAGAATATTTCCGCGCTTGAATGAACCAGTTGTTTACAAGGTTAAAATTTTCTGACTTAGCAATGCGTGGGTATTTTGTTAAGGTTTCTTTGAGGAAAATGAAAGCGCTATGCAGTACGATATCACTCTTACCTTCCACAGCATATGAAAAGTGTCAAATGATTCATGTTTTTGTGATATGCTCCTGCAATCTTTATATAACGTAGTCATTTGGAGCGGCATTGCTTGGCCTCACTGGCACTCATCTTAATTTGCGTAGTCGTCCAATGTCTTAAAAAATCGATAATTGAAATTTCGTAGTATAAAATTGATACAGTTTTAAATTGTTTGGATTAACGAGATATAACTTTCATTTTTTCGAGGTAAAACTGGAGCAATTTTACTGGAGTATGTGTTGTTGAAGTTTTCATGTTTTTAAGTCATTTCTCATCATGAACAATATTCAAATTTTATCCTATATTGTAATTTTTGTTTTAAGGACGGAAGAGCATATTCATTTTGCGGTACAATAGAATACATGGCACCAGAGGTGGTTAAAGGTGGTGGAAAAGGTCATGGCATTGTAAGTCATAGATAAAATGTCGAGGTTTCTTCACAACGTCAAGGTGCTTTTGGTACACGTTGTTGTATACTGACTCAAATAATGTGAATTTTCGGTTTTACCAGAAAAGTAAAGGTCGGCAGAAAGGGGTGGCAAAGTAAGGGCTGCTAAAGTATGCTCCCTAATGTCAAAAAAACTTTGATAGTTAGACCAGTTGTAATAGTTTTGTGTGTTTTGGGGTTTTTTTGTTTGTGGTTTTTGTTTGTTTGTTTCCCCGACGTTTTCTGGGGTTTCGTGTCATCTATTTCTATATAATGCGTAGGGCTTCAGAAAGAATTTATAATATTTGTACTTTGAAATAAAATAACACTGAAAAGTAGAAAGTTTTCCGGTCATTTAATTGTTGAATAGAAATCCAGCCTTTCTACATTAACTTTATGGGAGAAAAATGTAGTGAATTTTAGAATTAATGTTGTTAATGACTTGGGAAAAAATGTAGGCGACAGCGCTGAAATATCGAAATTTCGATATTTTGTTATTGTGTCCGGCAAGTTAAGCATAATATTTTAGTTACTCTGTGTCATTTCATGCCATTTCTGGTCACATCAATCGATCAAACCCTCTGCCTTCCTTTTCATCGTTGCCCTAATAATGGCTTCTTCCACGCTTCACAAGTCCACTTCTGGTCAGTTCTTTTCGCTACATGACCATACCAACGTAACCTTGTTTTACTAGCTTTACTGTGGTGCAGATACTCATGCATCACCCTCAAAGCGATATACTTACGATCCATCGGAGCGTCCTTATTTCTCTTCTCACTAGCAAGTCCTCTCCATATTTTCTTAGTGCTCGTGTCTCTCCATCATATATTACAATTGGCCTTATCACAGTCTATTATACCTTGTTTTTCAATCTTCTTGAGATTCTTCGATCGCACACGACTCGTTTCACTTCACGCCATTTGTTAAAGTCTTTTTTCACTCATTTTTTCAGCTCCTCTTTTCAGCTCCTCTTTGTACCCACTATGGTCTTTGCAGTTTATCCTAAGTACCTGTACTCCTCAACTTGCTTTGACACTGTTCCATGCATATCCTCTATTACGATCATTTCCTCGACGTGCTTTTTGCTCACCATGATTTCAGTCTTTCCCGTCTTCATTATCAGCCTGTTGTCTGCAATGCATTTTGCCAGTTTTCTTCCCCTTCCTGTAGCTCCTCCTTGGATGCCGCAGTAACAACTAGGTCGTCGGCATAAGGAAGTTTCCATGAGTCATAATGTTGTATATCTTTCGACACCTCCTCCATGATCATGATGAACGAGAAGGGACTCGATGCTGATCATTGATGAGTCTCCTACATTTACCTAAAATCACTTGGTTGTGGCTCCTTCCACTTGTACTGCTGTTTTTACACCCATGTACATTTCCTGGACCATCCTTTAAAGCTTCTTATAGATATCTTTGCGTTTAAGGGCCCAGAATACAAGTTTTCGCGTGACCTCGTCGTAGGCTTTCACCAAGTCAACAAAGCCTAGGTAAAGTGACTTGTTGCCTTTCAGTGTCATCTCCTGGAGTTGTTGCGGGATGTCAATTGTTCCTTCTCAAGCAACGTATTGTCAATTTCGTTTTTATCCAACATTTCAGTGTTTTTACAGTATCCATAATAATGAAATTCGGGTTTGGAAGTGTCTCATGATGGCGGTCCTCGATGAAATGCTCGACTTTTCTACATGTTAACATCTTTTTTGTAATATGAGACATAACTTGCTAGCCTAGGTTTCTAAGACATGGTGGATCCCACACCCTGTTTTTAACAAGACTCGCAGCATCCCACATAAACCACATTCTTAGACGAACCAGATGTATTTTAGCGATGTATTTTTACAATCACTTGATCGGAGACCAGGGCTAAGGAAAAGGGCCATTGTGACCCATTTTTAAAGATGGAGACCTGTAATCTAAAAAATAGATTTTATAGCAGTTTTTCTGCGACGCCTTAAGTGTTAGGCCAGATGAAGTGATAACTTATTTCAATATTACATATGTATCGTGAGAGCAATAATTCAATGCTGTTTTGATCACTCACCCAGGTTCCCCAAGCAATGCTGGATACCTCTTCTAGTAGCAGGACAAAGAACAGTGCTGTGTAATTGTTTTTCCACTAAGAGGCCGTAATGGATAATCTAAGTATTTAACAAAGAAGCATGCAAATCAAGATTTCAAACTGCTATGATTGCCGTAAAAGCTCTATTAAGCCCCCGGGAGCTTATTTAATTTTGAAGCCTTTTGAGGGGGTTTATTAGAGTTGGGGCCTTTGTAGAAAACTAAGGTCAGAGCTATGAAAAACGTACATAAATTATATGTTTAATAATTGTTGAAGTCTTAGTCTATGAGAATATTCTTCTCTCCATCCGAATCTATAACTAATTCAGCAACATCTTCCAGAAGAATGCCTCCTCTTGGGATTGCTTGAAGTTGATCAATTTCAGTGTCTTCTAAACATTAAAGGCAAGCCTGTAAATCGTTACATTGGCCAAACTTAATACACATGATCTTGTCATCTTTAGACCCATCAATTGATCCATTAAGAGCACATATTTTTAAACTCTTTAGTGTGAGTTTCGCTGGATGTAATGGTTTGTCTTTAGAACCCATTGACCCATTTGCTATTTTGGAGGGACCTTCATATTTCTCAGAACTGTGAGTGGATGGTTTTTCCCTGGTTTTTCCTTATCATACATACCCCTAAAAAGGCTTTTCATTGGCTTCTTCCAGCTTACATTGGGTGCCTGAACAAGGAAGAAACCTGAAACAAGTTTTACCAAGGTGCCTGAACAAGGAAGAAACCTGAAACAAGTTTTACCAAGTGCGACCATGGTAAATTAATGGTGTGATTTAAAGGGATAAATGGCAACAAAATGCATCCCAAGCAAGTAGCCATTGAGCTTCAAACGTAAATGTCCCAAAATATCCCTGTGCAGTACTTCACTATCAATCTACATTGATCCATCCAGATGAAAATTTTGCTTCTACACACTTTAAGCAAAACATTTATTCGATGCTTAAAAGAGGGGAGGGAGTAAAAAAGAGGGAGGCTTACTTTAAGTTCTTGCTTAGAGAGAACTGGCTTATTAGACAGGTGGGGGGTTAATAGAGCTTTTTCGGTATTACCGGCCTTGGTTGCCGCAGAATGAGTAGACAACCTCCTGTTTGGTCGGCTATAACTGGGCTGTATGACAAACGTAAGTTTTATTCGTGTTAGGAATGTAACTTACTGTTTCTTGTTGGTGAGCAACAGGTAAATACAAACAATATTAGTATGAACTCAGGTTAGGGTACTTAGAAATTAGCCTTGCTGATTGATTCATCACTGTAACGTGGTCGTCAGCACCGGTTACGACTGTATCAGTTTTGAATTGCTTGTTTTGAAGGCTGTTGATTGGTGGAGCCTTGGAGTTCTTCTTTATGAATTGTTGACGGGAGCATCGCCGTTCACTGTAGAGGGAGAGAAAAATACCCAATCAGAAATTTCAAAGTAAGCATTTCTCTTATTGTTATAATGATTTGTTAATTACCAGGATTAGTGGATGAATGGTGTGTTGTCAACTTATCCTGAGATAGATTCCAGGTTGGAATTTCTACTCATCTATCCATCTATCTGACTATCTATCTATTTATCTATCTATCTATCTATCTATCTATCTATCTATCTATCTATCTATCTATCTATCTATCTATCTGTCTATCTATCTGTCTATCTATCTATCTGTCTATCTATCTATCTCCATCCATCTATCTATCTATCTATCTATCTATCTATCTATCTATCTATCTATCTATTTATCTATCTATCTATCTATCTGTCTATCTATCTATCTATCCATCCATCTATCTATCTATTTATCTATCTTTCTATCTGTCTATCTATCTATCTATCCATCTATCTATCCATCTATCTGACTATCTATCTATCTATCTATCTAACTATTTATCTATCTATCTATATATATATATGTGGTATATATATACATATATATACATATACATATATATATATATATATATCAGGGGCGGCGGGCACAAAATTTCTCTTGCTGTTACATTTATGAGACCTGGGTGGGCATCCACGGATACCCCTTTTTTCCTAGGGGTGAAAAAGTAGAGCCACAAAACTTTCAGCTCTTTTGTAAAGAAACAAAACTAATGCCCTCCTCAATTGTTAAAGAAATACAAGACAAGCACTCTTAGAATTTAGATTCACTCAAAATGATCTTATATATTACAACAAATATATTCACACTTCTTATAAGAATATTTAATTCTCCTCTTTTTTCTCAATTTTTTATTTTCCCCTATAGTTTTATCTAACATTTATTCTTACACAACACAAAGTGTAAACTGCATGAAAACCGAGGAAAAAATTCATGTGTTGGATCATCATAAAATCAAAACAAGAACAGAACTGTTATCTGAAAATCGCAATTGAAATACAGTGAATTCAGCTTGAAAGTCACACTTTTCTGTTCTGAAAAAATCTCGAACAAGAAATATAAAAGCTTCTGCCTTGCACTATTCTTATATTCTTCTTATTAGCCAGTGACTTTGAACCTCAACATTCGGCCTTTGTGTTGATTCAAAAGCGGTGTAATTTTGGTGAGTGAAGTTATATATTCACGGCATTTTATCGCTGGGCCTTTAACCATAAGTGGCAATCAGCCTCGCTGTGTGGCCACCATTGTTATTACTTCCTGAAATCTCATAGCAGGTCCCATCTTCAAAAACAAATTTTGTCATCGAAAATATGAAAATAATTTTTATGAAATTGATGCCAGTCATAGCATGGCCAGAGAAACAGGGCAGTGCCATTGAAAGTATTGAACAAACACAATATTTATGATAAAAACATTGTGGCATATCAAAACTTGTTTCAAATAAATGAACCAACAATGAGCATATATTTTTTCTGACAATATATTTCGGATTTTCTAATCAATCTTCAGGTCTAAAAGCAACAAAAGAAAAAGTTTAATTAGATGTATGTTTTTTGACTGTTTTTAACCTTTTTCTTTTGTTGCTTTTAGACCTGAAGATGGATTAGAAAATCCGAAATATATTGTCAAAAAAATATATGCTCATTGTTGGTTCATTTATTTGAAACAAACACAATATTGACAGCATTATTTGACAGATAAGTCGTTCAAATTGAACGAAGTTCAATTGTTTTTGAGGCATTTAAATATTATGAGATTAGCGTATCATGACAAGGGGAGTATCGGAAAAGGAAAATGTGAGAACAGAAACCAGATCAACTTCTGTTCTTTTGCTGAGAACTTTACATTTGTACAATGTCACAGTGTTTTTAGAATTAACTGCAAATAAAAATGTCTTGGCTTTGACTAAAATTTGCTATGACAGTCACAGCAGTCATAGCGCAGCCTGCCGCCCCTGATATGTATATATATATATATATATATATATATATATATATATATATATATAGTTATATTTAATAATATATA
>RDPX01000083.1:952103-978244 GCA_003991215.1 Morbakka virulenta
CGTGTCTTCTGAAATAGTGATATTCGACTTTGCATAACTTATGGCTGATTCTAATAACTTTTCACTGATGGATGGGTAAAATTCCGCAATGTCAAACTTGATAAACCTAGCTTTCCTTTTGTTTGGTATTAGATTAAACCACTCAATAACTGCTTGTGTGTTTCTCCATTGATTCACACCATTGTTTTGTAATAGTTTAGCGTTTATACGTGCAAGGTATTCTTTCGAAATAATTCCTACTTCTGATTTGGCTGGGTTAATTAGACGGCATGGAAGCTTATTTTTGAAATTTTCCTTATGGTCTTTTAATGTGATGTAAGCTGATGGGTTAGCGTAACATTCCATTTTCTGTTCGAGATTGAGGCTTCTGGCGAGTTGTTTTGCTTCTTTATTAATACTTAGCTTCATTTCAGCATTAGCTTTTTGATATGACTTGGTTACATTCTCCTTCAGCAACTTGTTGTACTTTTCTAGCGGTAATTCGTAGATATTACTAGTTTTATCGGCGAAAATCAGTAAATTTTTACAAGAGTTTATATGTTTCACATCGTCTTTCAGTCTACATAAAAATTTGTTTGTGTTATTCTGAAATTGTATATTTTTTATCATATTATACATATCTACCTCGAATCCAGTAAGTAAATTATGTGCTGGTGGTGTATTCCAAGATTTAAATCCAAAATCTACTTCAGAATCCTTACTATTTTCATCCAGATCGTTATCGAAAAAATAGGCTCTCCATCTGAGTCGCTTTAAAAAACTTTCGACTTTTTCTGTAAGTAACTTTATGTACTGGTGTTTTGTTGGTAGCGGAATGTTTTTCAACGAGTAGTTGTAGTTTGTTGGATTCATTTGTCTGTGGTGTATCTTGTAGTAGTGAAATTAGAATAGAGTGCTCAACAAAATAGGAGCGTATGATATATATATATACTCAATCTGCAGACATTACTGTTTCGCCCTTTGTGGGCTCATCAGTGCAGCACAGAGCTTCTGAGACGTAACTCTTTGGCCATGTTCCCGGAGCAAACACAACTTAAAGAGTTACTGTGAGATCCTGTCAGAGTGCTCAAACTACGCATGCGCAGTGAGCATTGCATTACGCCAACAACAGGTCCCCAAATCTCAGACAGAGTGCTCAAACAAACTTTCGTAAGGGAGTGTAATACTGGTCAAATCTATTATGAGTTATGGCATTAATAAAAGGTACTTGTTAATTCCCTAGGCAGCAGAATGTTCTCATCTGTTCGTGGCGAGCCACATACTCCCGGCTCCTTTATATAAGGGGCCTCTTAATGGTTAGGGGATTCAGGAAATTTTCAATGAACTATGATTGAGGCTGTCGCTGACAAAAAATATTTGGTTTCAACTGCCTTTAAATCTTCCCTAACAATAAAAATGTACGTTGGAAAAATTTGTTTTTATATAACTGTCATAATTTTTTCAGGACAGTCTACATCTTGTAGTTCGTTGTGGCTTTGCTCAATATGTTCTCCGTGCACAACTTCATCGTCATTTGGATCATACTCCCTAGCTATCATTTTAATCGTCTGATACTTCTTGATGGCTGCGGCTCTGTGCTCCTTCAAAGGCAAACAGCTCTGCGTCTCCGTCCAATGGCGAAACTTCTTTTTTTCAATTTTTATATTTGGCTTTTCCACCAGTTTATCACGAAACACCGTCATTTCTCTGCAGCAAATGATATTATACTTTATGATTCTAAGTAGTCTTTAAAGGATTCGTGACCCACAGGGTTTTGGAGCGGTTAACTACATGTATACTTAATGACTTAAAACGTGCTAACAGCATTTTCTTTATGTCATACCATGTAGACATGGTTATCGTTTGAAAATCAGGTTTTGATGGTTTATTATAAACGCTAGTTCTATTTTTCCGGGCTTTGGTTTTAGCGAGGCTTACATGTAAGTATCATTGATCAGTATATTCACAGTCACCCAACCACTTATTACAGCAGGAACGTAACCTTTCTTCAGCAAGGCTTCATTCACTCCAGGCATGATTAGGACACATTATCACCCAAGACATATATGGCATAATTTGTAGTGAAGATTTTGAATCGATTTGGTAAATTTGATATGGTAAATACCATTTGCTCTAATTGATAAGAACCCTTAAAAGCGTAGTTAAATTTGACTCCATCAAGGGGGTTGAGGTTTGTCTTGTTCCTTTTCTTTTAAATACGAATGCCGGCTTTAGCGATAATTTGGGTCACTATAAGCTTGGATCACTCGCTCAGGAAAGAGATTTCAGTTACCTTTTAATTATCTATTCCTTTAAAATTTAGCGCATTCTATGTGGAGGGATCTGATCCCCTTTGATTATGGATGGCTCTACCCACAAGTTGCCCTTAAAAATTTACTGATTGTCCATATACGCTTTAAACAATCGAGTACGCATTCTTCTCTATCTGTCTACTTGATTTGGAAACGTGTGCCAGTGTCTTGGACATATCCCCTACTCACCTATCCACTGTCTTATCCAAGATTTGAAAAAAAAGTTTTTCGTCGTCACGAATTTCTTAATGCTAGTTATAGCTCGTAGAATATTTTACGTTGTGGTTTAAATTTCTTTCTTGGTAACCGAGCAGAATGTCATTTGAAAATGCTACTGGGAAAGGACAAAAGTATATGGCTGACTCTACATTTTTTAATGGTTCATTTTCGCTCTGAGGTATTGGACTGCTCAACAACAACAAGAACAGGTTTTCTGCATTTGGCAAGCCTAACCTACGATGTGTCTTGTGTAGCATGAGGCACATATTTCGCAAAGTAATTTAACAATGAATCGTTACCGCGCCAGTCGTTTTGGGAATTAATTCGGCTTTCTATGCACTTAAATGGGATGTGACTATACAGAAATATTGTGCAGTTCATATTTCAGGTATCCACAGAATTGTTAATGTAAAAATATCAGGTTTTTGCAAAAAATATACGCTTACGTGGTTTATATTAGCTGACAGGTGTTAAGTTCCAACAACAGCGGCAGCGAAGTTAACACCCTTGGTTAAAGTTGACAATAGTGGGGTAGAATTTTTTTTACTATCCTTGGAAAACTAATTTAAATCGTGTTTTGTAACGCCCCTCCCCCTATTTTTTTAGGTTTTCCACCATCGTATTATTTCAGGATGTTATGATTTAGAATAACACCTTCTAATTTAGTTTCTTGCTTGATTTAATTCCATTTTCCCGAGGGACCATTTACATATGCTCCGCAAAGATCCATGGTCCCCCTCAAAATTACTTACGTTTTTGTAGACCCCCTTCTTGAGCACCTAATTTGAGATACGCAAGTTAACATTGACATCTTTTTGGATAACATCATTCTTTAGTTATGGATTGGAAATAAACCGCCAGGGTTTTTTTATCAAATTGGGGATGCTGGCTTTCTTTAAGATAATCTTGAATATTTTCATTATAGAATTTTCAGACGTTTCTCACTTTCAATCCTACTAAGCCAGAGCTTCTTACCGTAAGTGGACACAGATCTACCAGCCCCTTCCTGTTTATTGATGTTGTTTTCCACTCCCTGAAGGTCAATCTTAACACTGTTGCAAAAAGCATACTTCTCTCGTTCACTCCTTAAATGTTTACAAACCACCTGCAGGTCTCCTACAGGACACCGTAATTCTAACCCCATCAGCATAGGGTGCAGTTAGTTGACCTGCTGATACCGTGCGTCCAGGTGATGCTTTCGTAAATCTATTTCTATTTTTTAGTTTTCGTATGACAATGTCAACCAAAAGAATGGTCCCCGGTAGTCGTCAGACCTTTAATGGTCAGCGGGTTCAGGAATCTCCGTTACCAAGAGTGACTTCACATACGAGAAAGTAGACTAATATTGTCGTAGTACTAGCTCTACATAGACTCAGAAAAACCTGCTACCTTCAAGAAATGCACGCTCTGTATCTTTCAATAATGTCGGAGGCCTTCTCCTGTTTGTTTTTTTTGAGAGATGATGCTTTCATTCTCGCATGTCGCGTATTCCTGTGCCTTTTGACACGAGACTTACTGTTAATGTTACTCATGGTAATCTTGTTATTGCTATCCAGGGTCTACAGGATTTTCCAGCAGCTGTAGTACAAGAATTTGAATCCAAAGGTGTGACTTATGTGTGCTTTAGATTGTCTCTTCTTGAGACAACTTGTTTCCATTTTTTCTTGTGTGGATCTCTCTCTCGTCTGATTCCTGCTCACTTAGTAAGACAGTGTTAGACTCCACTGATGAAGCTCTAGACAAGCATCACACTGCTAACATCTTTTTCCATGGCCACTTAAATCCTTATCACATAATGGTTGACTCATTGTCCTTTGACTGACAGACCTGTGTAGATGACTTACAGCTTGATCTTGTACAGCTTGTTTCCTACAAGGTTTATTGATTCTAAATCATGTGAGCCTTCTCTTTTATGTCTCTTTTTGACTAACGCTCCTGGAAGTTGTAAAGTTGCATTTTCACCTCCTTTCGGATCTTTTGATTATGTTGGTGTCAAGCAACTCTTTCGAGGTTATCCATGGGCTTGATCAATATTAATTTCCTGGTTTAGTATCGATTCCGGTAGGCGAATGGTATGCGTCTGGGCTTTCTTCCTTGCTGTCCAAATTCTTCATTCATTGTGTATCGTAGTCTTGTTTTTTTCTCTTCGTGGAAGATTTTTAACGTTTACCCTCCCCTTAAGGATACAGGTAAGCTATCTCATCCTGCCAAACATCGACCTGTAAGTCTTCCCTCTCCCTTCAGTAAGGTCGTAAACGACTTAGCTACAATGCACCGGTGTAATTCGTGGAAAAACTTGATCATTTTGTTGATGTTCAGTACGAATTTAGAGGATCTCACTCCATTGGTGATATTTAGACTGTAATCACAGAACGTATTTATAGGTTTTTGGATTTTTTGGATAAGTTTGGTACAGGAGGGGCTTTGGTACCACCCAATCCTTCCTCTCGGATCGTAAAGCTCGTATCACACTAGCTTAAATTAAGTCTGATTAATATTCTTTTACTGCTGGCATTCCTCAAGATTGTGTTTTTAGTTTTCATTTTTCCCTTAATTACATCAGTGGTATTCCTGGTAATTTGATTCAGCTCATCATCACCTATGCTGATGACACTACCTTGTACTCTGGTATTAGCCACAGGGCAATTCAGAAGGAACAAGTTAAATTTGGAGAAGATTAATAGCCTGACCTACATGTTGTCAAAGAATAAGCCAGGTTATGGGAGGATTCTTATAACGCGGCAAAAACAGAACTGTTGTCATTCAATAGAAAGCTGAGTCATTATCTTCCTCCAATATCCATGCACAGTTATTCTGATGTTGCTCTGTGTCATTTTGTCCAGGTATTGCTTGGGGTACTCATGCATTTTATTAAGTCTGCTTCTTCAAAGGCTGGTCACTGTATCGTGTTATAGAGTACCTTACGCCTGAGACCATTTTGTTTCTATAAATGTATCGTGCGCCCACATCTCTTTTTACTGTTGTTGGTCGAGTGCAGGGACCTGTTCATAATTTAATAAACCCAGGCCTGGTTGCTACTCTTCAGCCTTTGTCTTACACAGTAAAGTGTTCTGACGGGCTTTCCCCGCTAAAACCCCACAACTTTATGGGAAAGCGTCACGGTGATAAAAATAAATAAATGTAATATAAGGTTTTAAAAGGCTAAGAAAAAGTTTGTCGAGTTCAGACCTTAGGAACCTATCATCTCGTCCTTTGTAGCAATTGTTTACCCAACGTTAGTTCTAAGGACAGCAAGTATTAGAGAATAATCCGAAAAAGGCACATTTCTTCACAATGCCTTTTGAATCTCATACTGTGCCAATTTTTGAAATATGACCAAAATTTTGTTTTTGAAATCTGAATTTCATTCTAAACATAAGCCTGTGCATAAATTATTAACACGGAAACACTGGCTTTATAATGAAATTGAAGGCTTACTAAATTTAAATGTCAAATCGATGTAATAAAAACATTATCTTAAGCAATCAGAAATTACAATGACGTGCAAGCATACTTAATTTTTAAGTGGCTAACTAATTAGTACTTCGAGCAGTGTCAATTTTTGCTTTTGAGTTTAATTTTCAGATTTCTTTTTCAACGTTGGATTATAAACCTATGGCATAGAATAAAATACTATCTAAAGCCATATTCTAACATGTGAGCAACCGGCTATTTGGAGAGTTAAAATGAATGAATGTTGGATTTAGTAAAATAGCAAAAGCAATATTAAGACAGGGCATAGATGCAATGGCTTTTCCAGCTGTCGGTCCATTCAGGTTAAGGTAACCGGTTTTCTTCCTTTTGATACACTTTTTATACGTTGCTTAGCCTGCTCATTTATTACCATCAATCGTAAGATTCATTGGTACTGAATGGGTTACAAATTATCCTTGTTAACTTTCGAGTATGATGATTGAAATGGTGAGTCTCATAACTACATGCGATAACTAATTATAATGAATATTGGTATTGACGGACGTGGTTTTGCTTTCATTTTTCTGGTTTTACAATTGTAGCAGCTGGTAGCATTTGATCGACATACTCAGTCAACTGGATTCCCTTTACTTTAAAGTATTCATCACAGCTTTGTGCAAATTTTGCCTGCTCAAAAATTTTATTTCAAGTTCTTTGTCGGTAAGATTGGTACTATTGCCCAGGTGGGTTCCGAAGTTTTCGTACAGAACAATGAACCTGTACCCTCAACTCTGCTCAGTCACACCATCCTTCTCCGTACTTAGCTAAAGTAGCTCCGTCCCTGCGGTTTCATGGCAAAGAAGAAACCGTACAATTTATTCTAGAAAAATATTGAGTTCACTGTCAATTGTATTTGTACACAGTGGATTTTGGCCCGGCCCACCTGCTGCTGTTATGATAATCACCTTTTTCTTTCTATCCAATCGTTTTGAAAGTTGTGATTTTTCCTTATAAGGATTTTGCCCCTGTCATATCATGACGATGCTGAAGAGCTTAAGCTTAAGAACCAGAGTGTTTTCCCTTCGCTATTCCGACGTATGTTGGCCCTGACTTGGACAAAGCATCAGAAAAAAGATCATAGCTCCGATGACTGATGGGATTGGTTTATGGTTTGGTGCCACATTAAAATCATGGTCGGGGCAATTAATTTTATTCACTGTGAACGGGGTAGATGTCGTTAACATTTTTGCTACAGACATTTTAGCACTTGAGCTTACGAAACACCACTTTATATCTTAGTTCTCTTGATACAAAGATACAATTAAATAAGTTAGTCTTTACTCCCCGTATAACGTCTATTGGTCTGCAGTGTAAGGGTAGAAAGTCTTGTTGATTTATGTGTTGAGCAGGAATTGTGTTTGAAAGGACAGTGCGAATTTTACTTATCTTGCCAAAAAGCGGTGTGTTTTTGCAAATTACCCAAAGTACACTAAAAGTAATTCAGAGAAAATCTAGAAATAATATAAGCCACGATATTCAATTTCCATCAAGTCTGATTTTCGTAGAATAAAATTTCTTTTCGTACACCTTATCTTGTGTAAGAAGTACACTTGTGGACAGAAAAAATAGCACGTTTTGTAGGCAAAATTCATGAAAACTTAGACATATGAGTGTTAAGAGATTCAACACACTGTATCAGAATAAGTAGTCAAGCTACAAAATTTCAAACAAGTATGAAATGAAAATAGGCTAATATTATCTACAGCAAAACCGAGACGTCCAACAAAGTGAGTTTTTCATTTTCTCTTAGAATTCACTTACTCTTCTCTGAAAGGAAAGTTAATCAATCGCATGAAAAATGCATGAGGAAATCCGTTTAATATAAAGCCTTTGTGTAAGACCAACAGAAGTTGCTACACTTCGACACTTGCCATTGTTGGTTGAAAGAACCTGCAGGTTGCCCTCACAATATACTGGTTTCCTTTCGTCTGTGAAAGTTTCATAATGAATGATACACTGCTGATTTTTATTCAAGAATACCACAACATTTTGCCGACTGTTTTCTGGTTTTCTTTGCCATATTAAATTTGATTATAGTGGATATATATATATATATCCCTTGCATAATCTGAGTTGAAGGTCCCGCTATTGCATTGAGTAAAATAAATCGACAAACTAAAGTTTGTCGATGGATTTTTCAAATTTTTTATACGCAGTCATAATACTACATACGGTTGATACTATTGATACTGTCAAATTATTTCTTATTAACCCAGGATGAAACAAACACTTGTCACTGGATCCATCGTTAGTTTTTACCTGTTACGTGCGTTGTTTTTACCTGTCACCGTTTCAATGCCTTTGGTAAACAATGCCACAGTTGTATCCAAATATAGTGAGAAATGAGCATTTTTTCATATATTAAGTTAAGAATAACGTCATTATATCATACCCGTTCAGACATTTCGCCCCAACTTGCCCCAGACAAATGCTTAATTTGCTGGAAAACAATATTTTTGCTTGTATTATATTTTGATTTTTAGGCGCATCCTAAATAACAATCCCCCATTGCCAAAATCAATGAGTCCCGAAGCACAGTGTCTTCTGAGGCAACTTTTTGAGAAGGATTCTAAAAAGAGGCTTGGGAGTGGACCTGGAGGAGCGGAGGAAGTGAAGTCACATCCATTTTTTAAGGTATGGGTTTAGTCGTATAACATTTTGTCTACATCTGTGAAGGGTTTTGAAATGGATACCAATTGTGAATTTTTCCAGAACTTCCCTTTTAAAGAGAACCCCCCCCCCCCAAAAAAAAACCCCTTTCGTTAAGTTTTTTTTCTTGAGAAAGACCGCCTTTAGTAGATCCTAGAGCCTTTTGTGATAGGTTTTTTGTAAAAAGGCCTCCTTCGGGAGAAAAGTCCAGCAAAAATCATAGACTCATTTGGCGCATCGTAGGCTGCATAGAAGTACAACCGCACTCCCTTTAATTTCCATTATATCCAATTTCAGTGACCTTTGTTCACTCTAATCGGTCAGTGAAAAAAGCCCCAAAGAGAAATCGTAGGTGGACTGAACTCCCACGATAAAGTTCGCTGTAGGTAATTTATCGCTGTGAATTGAACATATTAATTGCAATTTACTTTAGCCATCACTGATTGAAAAACTTTGTTTTCTCCTTGCGAAACGTAAACAGTCGTTGATACATGTAAATTATTGATAAAATGTACCTTAATGGAAAAACTAATGTATAAAACCTGTCGTTTTCATTCCTCGAAGGATAGTATTAATTAAAAAAACTCTTCGCTACTCGCTATTTCTTGTCAAGGAAATCCAGCATTTCATCGAGTGTTTTATTAAAGGAGTTTGTGTATTTAGTTGATTGATTTGCACAAAGTAGGACAAAAAAACTCAAGTTTTGATAGAAAGATCACAATGAAGAGCAAATGACTACAGGATGGTTCTTCTTATAATCTGGAAAATAGATTATAATTTTATTTTCTCAAATTATTGCCGAACTAAAAACAATTTTCATAAGGAAAAAATTAACCTAATTAGCAAATAAGATTAATTCTCTTATGAAAATTGAGGATAAATGTAACTACAGCTTTTGTGTAATCTTTTTTAGGTTTTATTTTTAAATCATTCTTAAAATATTCTTGCTTATTATGGCTGGCTACAACTACGTTGAAGAAGGTTGAGATCATTTGTTACAAAAACGTCTGCCTTTTTCACAAGGTCGATTACACTTAAGAGCATTTGATTATGCGTTGTTATGGTTTCACAACATTGGACAATGCGTTGTCATTTCTCAAGAGCACAATGAAAACACCTGTTTAAAAGGGAATTTGAATGTATTCAAAAGCATTGCACTTATTGTGATAAAACCAATTATTATTCCTTACATAATACAAAACAAGGTGCCTCTTTTGTTTCGCAAGGGAAGAGCAAGAAATATTTTCTTATTGAGAGACTTGGGAGCTGGGATAATACAAGAGGTATGGGCCCTCACAGTTCTATGCATTGTACGAAATGAAGTACCCTCTTTTGATTACGTATGCTTTCCCGTGAAAAAGATGAAAGTGAAATCACCACTTTTATCATCCTCCAGGTTGTTTAATGCCGGTTTTGATGAGTAAAGTGTAACAAGAACCGCTTTTTACCCTAATTTTCCAATATTTTTTTACCATTACAGTTAAAGCTCCCTTTGGGTGTTTTTTTTCAAGCTTGCTTTTCTTACGTCTCACTGAGAATTGCTTCCAATCGGCTGGATCAATTTTGGGTAAGGGGAAGTACTGGAAGGTATTGTTGAGGCTGAAGCTAACCATTTTACAATTTTTTTTAATGTAATAATGAGGTGCCGTGCCACAGTGAACTAAATACTGTACATATTGCTTGTTCTTTATGTCTTCAAGACCAGGAAGACTAAAAATATTTAATTTTGCATTCAATTTTTCTCCCTCTGAAGTCAGTGAAATGGACTGAGCTGACGAAAAAGCAGATGCAGCCACCCTTCAAACCAGTTATTAAAGGAGAGCTAGATGTTAGTAATTTTTCAGATGAATTCACGCAGATGATCCCAGTGGATTCTCCAGCCGCTGTTCCAAATCAGTCAGAGAAGATTTTTAGAGTAAGTTTAAAACTGTTAGCATAGTTGTGTAGAATTAGTATGTACTGTTTTCAATGCCATAAACTATTTTCTTGCAACGTAATTTGATACTTTTTGAAATCTACCCGATCAGTGGAATCACTGCTAGTTTGGGCGTTGGCAAGGGTGAGCACATTAAAGTATGGACAGTCTAGGATATGGTATTGGTGTAGTAAAGTACAATATGGTCTAGTACAGAATAGTATAGTATAGTGTTAGCGTTAGAAGATTAGGAGAGAAGCAAAGGGAAGGAAGACTGAGATGGTACGGACACGTGGTCAGAAGAGAAGATAGCTACATCGGGAGGAGAATGTTGAGGATGCAACTGCCAGGGAAGAGGAAGAGAGGAAGACCAAAGAGAAGATATATGGACGGAATTGAAGAGGATATGAGGACATTAGGAGTGAGGAGAGAGGACGCTGACGACCGCGCCAAATGGAGGCGATTGATCCGCTGTGGCAACCCCTGACGGGAGCAGNAGAGGAAGAGAGGAAGACTAAAGAGAAGATATATGGACGGAATTGAAGAGGATATGAGGACATTAGGAGTGAGGAGAGAGGACGCTGACGACCGCGCCAAATGGAGGCGATTGATCCGCTGTGGCGACCCCTGACGGGAGCAGCCGAAAGATGAAGAAGAAGAGTGTAGTATAGTATAGTATGACAGTGTAGTACATGATGTTGTATAGTACAATATGGTATAATACAGGACAGCAAAGTATAGTATGCTAGAGTATATTAACGTATGCTATGGTATAGTATAGAAAAGTGTAGCCTAGTAGTATAGTATATAGTACCCTTCTAGTACATAATTGTTGGTGTAGAGTATGATTTAGTAAAATAGAGAATTAGACTTGATATTACAGTGAAGACCTACGTTTTGGTGCCAAATGTAGCGGCCTTGGTCCAGGTATGTTTTACAGTCAAGTGCAGCATCAAAAAGAGTTTCCAGTGAGAGACAGAACTAACAATTAGGGGATCGACTAAGATTTCTTGTATATAAACCTTTTCGACTTTCGAGTGACGACCTTTTTAAATACTTTTGCCATGCTGTCCAATACTGAAGACCATGGAGATTTAAATGTTGGCAGAGAATACTTAGAGTTAAATTAAAGAACTATACCCAACAATTTTATTTTGTTTTCGAGACGGTTGTTGTGATTGGTTCCGGTGGTCTTTAAAACCGTTTCGGAGTCTCCCTAATCATCATGCTGATTACAAATGCCACTGCAGGTATTTTCCCGTAAGGATAACACGTCTCATTTTTCGACTTCCTTGGAGTATTGGAAGTAGCTGATACAGGGCAAACTTGACTAAAGGAAGGGTCAGGCCCAGACAAATTTTCTTGAATGAGACGATCTGACACACGTTGCACTAACAGAAAGATCAAGCCATTTCCGAACGTATTTAGACGCTGGTTTTTCCTATTTCTCCGTGTCCACGGCAATCTTTAATTAACTTTAAGTTAGTTAGAGATCGCCATGTCCGTGTCCCATCTTTTAGAGAGATTATTTGCAGTCAAATGCCATGATATTTTAAAGAATATATGACAGTGGTACAGTAGTAACTTCTTTTTGGAACAAGTTATAACGCGTCAGCTTTGGAGAGTAAAGGTTAAATCAATGTTACTGCGAATATTTTTGTCTTTGGTCAGCTCCATAGGAGTCGAAGTAACAACCAAGATATTTTTCTAAAATTACCCTATTTTTACCAAAGAACGACGCTTACAGTTAAAAAATATATTGGATAACAGTTCATTTTTGACTTTAAAGCAAAGAGTTCCACTATCTCCCTGACCGAGGAAAGAAACCAGTGTCAAAGAAAGATTTATTACAACGAGGAGCAACAGTAGCATAAGAAAGAAGACGCTAAGAGAAATGATCACACAATATGCAAGAAACTGAGCTGGTACCAGCAACGAAAGCTTATTAGAACACATTCTATGATAATTCCTATAGAAAAGGCTAAGACAAGCTACATTTCATTAACTAGGCAAAGGTTGAAGAGTAGCTGCAAGATTTGGACTTTTCAAGCCATAAACACTTCTATTGACTCGATCAAAAACATGAAGATGAGAGGACGGGGCATAGATTTGGAATTATAGAGCCATAGGATGGCTTCAGGCGTAAGGCACTGTTTAGTGCAATGCAAAGAATTAACCCTTAACCTAAATAGGCTTACCAATAGAGTAAATATAAGAACCCCAAAAAGATCTGGAGAAAATGATAAACCAAGCATCTTTATTGAAACCTTCAGATCCTTAGATACCCAGATATTTCTGTCTCTGCTTCCTCAAATTCAATAGTAGTCGTGTTCACTTCAAAAATTGTGCCCTTAGTTTTAACAGTCCTTTCGTTTCTAATTGTTACTTTGGGACAATTATCTAGTCTGCATTGCATTCCAAATTTTACCACTTAATTTCATTACAGTGCCCGATAATTCTTCAAGATCACAATAATTCTTTGCAAAAGCTTTAAGTCGTCCATATAAAATTCGTTATTAATTGACTTGTCTATTATTTCATATCCATACCCAATGTTGTTAAATTCAATTGACAAAGGTATCAGTGAAAGGCAACAAAGGAATGGTCATAACGAGTCTTCTTTGAATATTTCAAATTTGATTCTTGGGTTGTCTTTTTTTGGCTGTACCTTATGCATTATTATTATAAGAATTATTATACCTATGGTAATAATACTGGGCCTTTCACGTTTGCTTGAATTTAGTTGCAGGTTGTTAAAAAAAACGTAGGAAAGCATGCAAATTAATGCCAATAGTTTAAAAGACATAAGGCACAAGCATTGTTTATTAGAAACACAGGAATAACTTTTTGGTTAACATCGATTAAGCTCATGTGTTGTTTGGTTTAATAGCTGGTAAAACTCCTTATTGATAAATTAAGAGTGTATTTTGTGTTTCATCATTGTCAATGTGACAGAAAATTATTCATATTTGTAATTTAATGTACCTGCTTGTATTTCAGTATGAAATATACATGCAATGTTTACTTGTACAGACATAATGAGGTGATCGAGAAAGAAGTTGGGTGGTCTGGAGTAGTTTATCGATTAAGCGTTTCAGTCTTATAGTTTTTTGTTTTGACTGTGAAATATTTTCGTCTTAGGGCTACTCGTTTGTTGCGCCTTCAGTAATATTCGGAAAGAATGCTATTGCAGATTCAATTTTTCAGCCACCAGAACAGATGTCTAGACCAGCTGATGTGTCTTTAGCATATGCCAATCTATTCACAGTAAGTTGGAAGAATAAGATTATTGTACTTGCTATTAGGATACGTTTTTAAAGGAGGTTTAATTTTGGTTTGTGTTTCTTTGTATATGAGAACCTTTTCTTAAAGTTTTTTTTCGAATGTAATACGCTGTAACTATATGTAAATAATACGCTGTATGTATATGTAAATAATTTATGTAATATTATGTGGATGTCAGATGTTTTTGAGATTTAATTTATTTTCCTTTGATCATTTTAATTTCTTTTTGCTAGAATTCGTCATTTTATTTAGCATACAATTTGGGTGAAGAAATCCTTGGGAAAGGAAGTTTCTCAATTTGCAGGTTAGTATTTATTTTCTCATTTGTTTGCTGCAGTATGTAATAGACTAATATTGTGTAAGTTCTCAAGGGACTATCTACCAGATGCCTGTCTTGTACATGAGTCAGTATATTAAGTCATGTTATTTGAGAATGAATGTTACGGTAGCAGTTGGATTCATCTTTGGGCCTTACCAAGATGGGCCTTACCCCTTCGTTTGCAGGTTGAAGAGGATTTGGTACAGCATTAGCGTTTGAGAGCTTACCATTTTTCAGTGTGTACTTAATTTTCATGCATTGTTTCTTTTACAATAATAACAAGATGCATTATTAATTGAAAATGAAAAACGTCGAGGGTAAATGAAAACGAGAATGTCAGTTTTATTCATCAACACAAATGCTTATTTATCTTTTATTATTACTTGGTCTCCTAGGAAATGTACTCACAAAGAATCTGGCAAGGAATATGCTGTGAAAATACTAAGCAGAAGGTATGTATTGCTATTTACGGGCCTCGCGGTACTTCCAAGCAAGTAGTCGCTTGATACTGTCCAGGGAACGAACTTTAGGTATTTAACTTCTTTTTCTGAAGCTACCTTTTCCTAATATACCTACAGCAAAAGACGATTTGAGTTATTTAAAGTCATTTGAGAACATATCACTATCACTTATTTTTCACCTATTTTGGTGTTACCACCTAAAATACTTATTTTCTTGGCTGTCATTAGTTACGATCATTAATCATTATCTTTTTTTTTTATTTAACCTAAATGTAAACCGCCTTCCATAGCTAATGCACGAAAGTATGCCAGAGAATTTTCTGCTTTTTTGAAAATTTAGTCAGTTGCAACCAACGAAATGATGTAACGCAACACCTGAATGGCGGAAATACAAGAGTTGTGCCGAGAAATCTAGCAGCGTAGATTCTACTTAACACTAGTCCTTTCTATTTCAGCATACCCCAAACATAGGAAGCTCCTCCAATGAAGATTTGTGCAAGATGCTGGTGAGAGCAAATATTCCGCTAATCAACTTGAACAGCCCAGCTTTTCGAGCATTTTTTCATTGGTACGCGAAACAGGTGATTCTATATGAGTCAACACTAAGCAAAACCTACGCGTAGCCCGTGTATATGGATAACCTTGAACAACTACGAGTTTTTTCCAAAGCCCCTGTATTTGGATAAACATCAACGAAACTACTGATTGGTGCAATCGCTGTGTCGCGAATGTTATTGTTGGTCCACTCAATGATCAACCAATGAAGGCTTACCTTCTATACACAACCTTCTTAGAGTGCACAAACCACTCCATAATCTCCCAAAAGATAAGTGAGGCTCCTCAAGTACTATGGCCAGAAGAGCTTTTCTATGAGCTAGTCTTGTTTTTTTGCCTCAGATGCAGCTGACTACAAGAAGAAAGCATATTCCGATATTCTGAAAGGGCTCTTTCCGAAGCTCATATATGTTATATGTGTTGCACATAGCTTGCACAACGTGGTCGAAGCAGTAAGGAAACATTTTCCTTTGTAGACAAGCTGATAGCTGGTGAAAAGAAGATATCCCGCAAGGCTCTGAAACAAATACAAGTGCTAATGGAACAAGACTCGACACTGTCTGTTCCACCACAACCTACCATTGGTCGATGGAGCACCTGGATTTTTGCCGCGAAGTACTACGCAGAGTTTTTGCCTCAGATTATCTCTGTTGTGGAAATAGTGGGTGACGCCGATGTAGCACGCATCGAATCTTTCAAGCAGCTTTTGAGAGATCAGAGAGTCGTTCCTGCATTAAGCTGGATTCTATCTAGCCACATGATTATTGTTCAAGGACTTACTAAGTTGCAGGTTAAGGCACCATTCACTGTTGCTCTCGCGTTGGTTGACGAAGTGAAGGAAAAGATTCAGCACCCTGTTGGAAAAGCGAAGTTGACTGCGGTATTGGCTAAAAACAATGGCATAGCTGAACTGTGTTGTATTTCCACCTGCATTACTAGTGGTATACCAATTCCACACGATATGATCTCCCGTTCATGGAGTGTTAAAAAAGGCTAATCTATCAAGTATTCCCTTGTTGTGTCCTGTAATGTGGAAAGATCTTCAGCATATGTGGGAACATTCTAGTTGACAATCAC
Source organism: Morbakka virulenta (assembly GCA_003991215.1). NCBI lineage: Eukaryota > Metazoa > Cnidaria > Cubozoa > Carybdeida > Carukiidae > Morbakka > Morbakka virulenta. Next base: position 968,349 of record RDPX01000083.1, read on the forward strand.
CAGAGATTGACTGAAAACATTTTGTTACTGTAATACAATTCTGTGTATTTTTCCGAGTTAGTGTGATGTGGCATTTTTATTATAAATTGTACCCATTGACAGCTGTGGATTCACTTATTTTCGAGTTTTTAGCAGTTATTTTAAGTACTTTAAGTACTTTTTTCTGATTTTTGTCACTTAGAATCCGTTCCCTGATCATGTCTCTGTGTGAGTTGGAGAAAATAGCTATATCATTAAAATAAGCATAAGATTTTATATTTGAATGTTAGATTGCTCGATACAAAGCTTGCTTAGAAGGCTACGTTAACTTGTTCCAAATATGCAAGATGGAAAAGGCACACTGAAAAGACATGATTTTGCCACTATTAATTCAACGCACTCTGAGGAATTTCATGTAATAATCGTCGTAATGCGTGAAAATTGTAGCAGCGCAATCTCTTTGATAATGCTTGCTTTTTGAGTTATATATGTATATTTTCCATGGGTAATTTTAGAGATAAGTCAGACAACGTCCAACTTAGATAAAGGACAGTAGAAAAACAACCAGCACAATGACAAATAAGGATTAATATGAATCGCTTAATGCAAAAATGTAGCTTCTTTACAACCAATGTTAATGGCTTCATACCTTAAAAGGTCAATTTAGCTGTTAAGTTGAATTCTTGTGGGAAACCCTTTTTTAACCCATCGTCCTTGTTCAAAGTAATACTAAAATTTAAGGGGACTTTTAAAGATAAATTTATGCAGGGAGGTAAAATGAAATAATTAAATCTTTTGAAGTCATTGGTGTTTTAGACTCAGTTCGTATTCCATTGGACACCTGTACCTTTAAACCACTAGTCTTGATGGACACCGATACCATTAAGTGTGTATCCTATTTAATTCCTTTGCCATTGAAAGGTTATCCAATTGCGTTCCTTTATACTGGAATGTCTGCCGAATTAAATGGCCAAACCACTAAATGGTAATTTCCAAGGACAACGATATAATAAAATGCCTCCATGTTAAACTTGTATTCCATTACTTACGTAGCTCAATGAGCATCTGTTATGCCTGTTCTGTAATATACCAGTACCAATGAACTCCAATCATGGTGGTGGCTACCAATGCGATCGATAGTTTTTTCATTTGACATCTTTTCCATTGAACAGAAACTTCCATAAGAGACTAATCCGTTAAAACCTGTACCCCACTGAACAAAAATTCCACTAAATATCGTTTAAAACCACGAGCTATCAAGTACAGAACGGTGTGGCTCAGAATTCAAATGGCAAAGGCCTGATCTGATTTATTTAATTGTTAATTTCAAATAGTTCTAATTTTGTTAATTGCTGTTGAGTTGACAATCATTTGTCGTGTTATGGTTTTTTTACATATTTAGTTTCGTAGAATAGCGACAGAAATGTGCCCTCCAAATTGGTTTCAAACCAGTGGCTGTAGCTATTATAGTATTTTACCCACACAATCTTTCGCCTGAGCTGTCGCTGCCAAGCTATCAACCAGACCACTATCAAACAGATTTTTCTTTACTTGCGTGTGTCATTCTTTTCCGAGTTCCCAATTGCTGGACACGTTATCCCAATCGCTCCTTCAGGGTTGAGACTTCCACAGAACGACGACTGCCATGTTGCATGGTCGGAAGTACACCGTGTTGTATTTTGTTAAAATTGAAAAATAGTTTTGAGAATGAAATCTTTGTTTCCAAAACAATTAATTTAAATAAAAGTATAAACTAAAATAAAAATTTTTTCACATCTTTTATCTTGGAAATACAATATTTCTATATGAATAGAACTATTTCTATAGTGAAATAAGCTTAGATTTAAGTGAGGTGTCCAAGTGTAAGAGTCTTGGAAAAGAAATATTAAGCTAAGTGCACAGATGTCATCTTAGTTACTTATGATGACCATCGAGACTGCTTTGAATCGAAGCAGGAGCAATTTTATTTGACCAATCAAAATAAGACATTCTGGCGCCCCAGGTTGCCGGTTTATTGCTTTCAAAGATGTAGATAACAAACTTAAAGAAGCAGATTCACAGAACCCAGAGAATATTTATTAATGATCAAAGTCCAGACGAAGTCATTTGACAAAACTACGTCTGTACTATCTCCAAAATTAAACTAAATTTTGACCCAGGGTTAGCACCGGTCAGCCCAACAAGTCTATATCAGCAGAAGATAATCAGTTTTAAATTCTTTAATATGTTTTACTTAACTTTACGTCCTTTTCTATATAATGATACTGGAGTACAAATGCGCTGTATAAAATGCCAAGACGGATATTGTGGGGAATGTGGGTTAAAATGCTTGGTAGATCTTAGGAGTCGAGAGAGAGAGAGAGAGTTTCAACTAGACTTTACGAACACTTTTTCCTTTCGGTTGTTTTAATGACTGACAAAGAGCGTTTAATCAATCTTTTAAAGAAATAAAATTGGACCTACACTGATTGCATTTAACATATTTACTCCTTTGTTTGAAAGAGAATATCAGGGGGGGGTGGGGGTTAACGAAAAGCAGAGCTGCAACAATTGCTGGAATTTCTAAAAAATTATATAAGTAAGCAAATAAATTCCACTTAAGTTCAACTAATTTTCATTTCATGTTGCAACAGGTTATTTTGGGAGTCACAATTTTTATTGTTTTCCTCTTTGAAAGAGTGGAAGTGTTCTTGATCGTGACTCTCATGAAGGGGTCCATCCGTTTGTGTCAGTGAGTGACAAGGATAAGGAAGTAAATATCGTCCTTTCATGACGTCATGTATGTATGGCCCCATACATTACACTGTCAAAATGAAAAATGGATTACCTGTGGTTATTTATATTTTTCCTTCTTTTTTGTTAAGGATTGAAAACAGTCAAGAGGTACAGTGCTTAGCATTATGTCAAGGACATCCGAATATTGTTGCTCTAAAAGAAGTGCATTATGATGAGGTGGGCTAAGTGATTTTTTTGATATATATTTAATCAATGTACTTATTAGGTGATATGCGCTGCGTAGACGTCCAGTGAAGCTAGAGACCCTGCTGCTTCTTTTAACCTTTCCCAACGCTAAGTCGGGTCAGGCTCTCGGCACCTTCTCCACTCCCCGCGTTCTTCCCACATTCCTGCTCACGGTCCCAGCTCCTTCATGTCTCTTGCCAACTTGTTATTCCATCGCAGGCGTTGTCGACCTGTACTGCTTCTTCCTTCTACTTTTACTTGGTACACACTCTTCAGAACATTGCCATTTCCCCACCTCATCACATGCCCTAGCCATCTTAACCTTGCTTCCCTTGCCTTCTCGTTGATACCGGTAACCATTGCAAAGCGCCTGATATCCTCTTTGGTGCGTGTTCTAGCAGGGAGATGCTGCGAATCCATCTGAGCATTCGCAATTCGATATCGCAAGAAATCTTTCTCCTGTCCGTTTAGGCGCTAAACCCTCAATTCCATACAGCAAAGCTGGACGAATTACATTTTTGTGTAGAGCTTGATGGTCATTCTTTTACCACACGCAACCCCACTCACTTCTCTCCACTTGCCCAAAGCTTTCTTTATCCTAGTCTGCACTTTGTATACTCCTCGTCTTGAATCCACGACTGAGCCCAAATAGCAAAACTTTGCCACTTGCTTTATTTGGTCTTCAGGCTGGTCTTTTATTTGTATTCTGTTGTCTCCTAATTTTGCGGATACCATTACTTCCGTTTTCCTGTTCACCCTAAATCACTTCCTTTCCAGTTCTTCATGTTATCTCAAGATCATTTCTTGTAATCTTCCTCTTGTGCTGCCGATATAGCAATGTCATTGGTATAAAGAAGCTCGTCCGGCACCCCTTTTCTGACTGGCCTGGTAATCATATTCAGGACACTGCGAAGAAAAGTGGGCTTAGGGAAGAGCCCTGGTGAAGGCCAACATCTACTGGAAAGGGGTCAGCCTCTCCAGCGCTGCTTTGGATGATGGTTTGGCATACGCCATAAGCACTGGATCACTCGAATAATTTTCTCTGTTGTCTTTCGCAAGGACCAACAAACCAGATCCCTGGAAAGCCTGTCATCTGCTTTCTCCTAACAAATGAATGCAGTGTACGGTTCCTGGTTTCCTTCCAACCTTTTTTCTTACTTTTGGCTCAGTACGAAGTTGGCATCCGCAGTGCCTTTTGCTGAGAAAAATCCACACTGCATTTCATCTACCTTGATCATTTCCCTTAATCTTCTATTTGTAAATCTTTATATCCCTGTAGTTCTCACACTCGAAGGTGTATCCTTTTCCTTTATATATTGGTATCATTGTGCTTTGCTTCTAGTCTTTCGGGATAACTTTCTCAGTCCACAACCTGTTCAGCCACCTAGTGAGCCACCCAGTGCCATGCTGTTCTAGTGCCCGAAACATCTCTTTGGGAATCTCTGATGGTTCATCTGCTTTACCTCTCTTCACAATCATCAGGTCCACTGCTTCAGTTGACTCCAATAGCCTTCTCCCACTTTCATTTCTTATCTCAAATCCAAAGGAGACTTGATGCCGTTCAAACCACCAGGACTGCAACCAACATACCCATTCAGATCTGCTCCGACTACTTCTCGACCACTCACTCTCTTAACACCCAAGACCTTCATCACCTCACTCACAATGTCACCAATTCCATTCTTTCTTGTCTCTTTCCCAAACCAGATCAACTGGTTTCTCTCCATTTATTTCCCTTCCATTCCGTTTCTTGCACACACATAACATCAACCCTCCTTACCTTCATGATCTCCCTACTCTTTCATGTCATGCTATACAGATTCCAAGTGCCAATCCTAATTGCATAATCTCTCCCTAGTGTATTTAGTCACAGCCGGGATCTTTGCGGTACTCCTTGCCCTCTTCTCACAGCATGCGAAGATAAACATTGCGGGTCGCTTATGGGGGACGCCCTACCTCTTCTTTTACTATTCTTTTACTAGTGCCTAGATTTTTCATAATAAAAATTTGCCATTTCTTGAACCTGGCTTGCAAGGCCTGGTGGTAGCACTATTATGAGCGGTGCACCTAACCTTTGGTCCTGGACCTACTCACAAGGCAGCGTTGGATTTTTAACATATTCCTGGGTGAGCTTTGGTAAGCGCCGGGATGTGTCCATACGCCGATGGTCCTTGCACACCGCATCTAACGGGGAGCTCATTCTCCGGTATTTGACCCATGACTAGGGTTACTGGGAGTATGTTTGACCTCTAGCCTTCGACCAGTCCCCCTTGGTGGAACCTTCTAAGAGTAAACTCTTGACGGCATAGCTCTCCGGGTTACTGAGGTACACAAATTCTCCGCCGCGATAAGCCCCCAGGTACCATTCAGGAGAGGTGCAAGTGAATAATAGCTGCGAGGAGATCAAGTGTTGAAAAAGAATTACGTCTTAGTCACTTTATTGTGGAATATCGGTACGTCGCTCTTACGTAACTCATTGACACCCAACGAAAAAGAAAATAGGGTCCAGTTTTTCAAGACGGAGACCTACAATTCAAAAATAAATTTACCCCTGCAACATTGTAAGCTCTTATTTCATATCAGGGTACTTTGCAACCGTGCGCGAAATATTGATTATGTTATTTAGTAGAGGGTCCATGCTGGTTTGTTAGCATAGACTGAGACTTACATTGAAAAAATGAATTCAACGAGATATTGCAGAAGGCTCATATTTGGTGTCAGGTAACCCTGTACTGAACATTGGCTATGTTGTTTTTATTACGATGGGCATGGCTAGGGTGATTGCTAAGAGCATAAAAAAGTCGTGTATGCCTATTCTTAAAGATAGAGATTTACAAACGAAAAATAAATTTAACCACTCAGTGTGAGGCGCTCAAGTTAATGTTACTTTGATCACTCAAGCAGATGCCAAGGGCACCGCCATCTACCTCAACTAGTATTTTAGAAGGCACAGCATCAGCATTTGTTTTTATTGGGTTTTCGACTTTGTTTCATTCCCGACTGTACCTAAAAACATCGTTTTCTATACATATGCTCCAGTTTTGGGGCCGTTTTTTCATTTCCGTTGAATATTATTTCGTTCAATACTGACATTGGTTCCATCTAATAAACAGGGGGTTTGAATGTTAGAACTGGTCACCAGCTTTCCAGAAAGATTAGTAAGAAAGCAGTTGGGTTTATTCATTGCACAAAAATATTTGCTTTCTAAACATATTTTTCGCTGATTGTTCAGTCTTTGATCACCAGTAACGACTTGGCAAACAGCTCATCTCATGTTTTCTAACACAAAATTTCTTTTTGACATTAAGTAGGTCTCTATCGGTCTTCGAGTATAACTGGTCCTGTATTGATTTAAATTGCTTTCTATTCGGGTGCCTTCATCAGAAGCATGCGCGACATATGTCAGTATTTTCTGGGAATTTATATCTTTTTGGAAGATTAATCAGCCGTCATGGAAGCTAACTTTTTACAGCCTTCGTCATAAACCGTGAGGTAACGCTCGCTCTTCTACTTGTATGTGTTTTGGCAATCTTCCAAACGCACGAGGTCTGCCCTCTCTTGCGTATCACATTCTCCTGTTATACAAAGTTTTCTCTTTTGCTTCATATTTTCAAGAGTGTTACGACGAAGCTTACAAAGATTTTTTTAAAAATTTTTGAAATATATTGAACCATACGCCCCATAAATGTTAAAGGAATTGGTATAAAATACAATTCAAACATGAAGCGCGAACCTTGCTAACCCTCGTGATCGTGTGCGACCATGTTTGATAATTAAAAATTGCTATGGGTAGCAATTATTACATGCAATATGCCACTCGCCAAAGAAAAGAGTCATGACAACAGCATTTATGACCCAAAACATTTTTTTTTCATAACAGCTGCATACGTATCTTGTATTGGAGTTCCTGCGAGGAGGAGAATTGTTGGATCGAATTCGAAAGAAAAAGCATTTTACAGAACTTGAAGCAAAAGAGTTATTTCAAAGGATGACATCAGCTGTTCGTTTCATGCATAGCCGCGGGGTCGTGCACCGCGATTTGAAGCCAGAGGTAAGTACGTTAATATTTCCGTAATGTCTATATTATATTCTTGTTGTTCTTATTCTTACTAACGTTCCTCATTTCTTCTCTACCATTACCCTTGTCTTGGCTCTTTCTTCCATTATCCATTCCGTATTGTCACTTTTTTATACTCGCCCACTTTTTCCTTATCCTTGCCACTCTTTCATGTTTACTTTTTACTCCTTTTCGTTCTTACTACCTTCCTTCCTCAGTAGTTGCAGCCCCAATTTTATCGTGATGTTATTGCGCTACTTATTGTTACATTGGCTATCTATTATACTAGTGATGTAAGCTTTTTGAAAAGTAATTTCTGACTTCCTTTATAACGGTCAAAGGTAAAATAGGTAGAGTTGTTATGAAATTATAGGGTTTTCAGACGTTTTAACAAACAAATTTAACACTTCCCAACGAATTCTGACCGGCGAGGGCATCCAGTTCGTAGTTTAACACCTCTGCTGGCAGAATTCATTTAGATTAAATAGAAGGTAGAAGATGCAATGGAATGAAGCTTATTTAAGCTTCTTTTTTTTGTTTAGCGCGATACAAGGAACTAATCTTCTTAGAAATTAAGATTGAGTATAAGAACCCAAGAAAGACCTGGAAAAAATGGGAGACCAAAGTGTTTTATTAGTTAGCATTTCTCAACAGGAGGAGCAGCCTTATCAGAAGTAAAATCAGAATGACATCCCATGAATTGGAGGGCGTTATCAGAGATAACATCAGAATGGCATCCCATTGATATTGGGGGGAGATAATGAATGGTTTTCTATTGAACGACATCAGTTGCATTTTTGCCACATTGAAAAAAACCAGCCACTTCCTTCCCCATTCATCAACACGCAGAAGCACAGACTAGATCCTCTGCATGTTTGACTTATTCATGCTATCTTGTGGCCAATAAAAGAGAGCAAGGAAGTTCCTTGAGCACACAAATCAAGCAATTTACCAGGAAAGTTGAAAGCTGGAACAAAAGTACAATTTTGAGAAACGCCAGCAGTTAGGGAATGCTCTTTAGTTGTAACTCCTACCCATTATGACATGCATTTTACGACCTGGGAGAAAGGACTGGATGAAACGAAAGAAACTTCTGCAGATACGGTAACCAGAAACCCCATGAAGCAGGCCGTCGTGTCACAACCCACTTGCATTGGAAATAGCCATAGTTTTCACCAGACTTAACTAAAAGCGATCGATTTGTTCCGTAATTGATGTCAGAAGATTACTAATGGAATGAGGTCCTCTAAATCCACACTGAAAATAAAAAAGAGTTAGATTCTGCACTAAATCAACTAATTCAAGACCTTAGTCAGAAGACGTAGAGGTTAATTATTTCCAGGATGAGATGGCTTACTTGCACTCTTAAGGACAGGGACAATGTTAGAAACCTTACCCGAAGAAAGAAAACAAGGTTGCGATAGGCAGTGACTGTAAAAAGTTTGGAGAGCGAGGAAGAAAAATCGGCAGCATCCCTTGCAAGACCACTACGGCAATCAAATCAAGACCACGAAATTTAAATTGATCGAGCCTGTGAATAATCTCGAAAATTTTGTCTTACAACAACATGGTCAGAAGATTCAAAAGAAGGTAAAAATGAAACTATGCAATGCGGAAGAATGTAACTCCAAAAGAGACCTAAAAGACTATGTTCACCTGATTCAAGATCAGTAAATTTTGTGGAAAAATCAACAACTGCGTTTCAGCACAAATGTAGATAAACATATTTGCCGTGTATTCAAATTTCCCCCCCAAAAGCCATAATAGGCGCTAATGGAGAGCCCATTGCAATGGGCTCTCCATTAGCGCCTATTATGGCTAACCTTTTTATGGGTCATTATGAAAAATCTGGATTGAAGAATTTGAGGGTAAGAAGCCACTGTTCTGTCGTAGATATGTTGACGACAGTTTTGCTCTTTTTGATTGTGAACAACAGGCCCTAGATTTTTTGGGATATTTGAATACACGGCACCCTAATATTAAGTTTACATGGGAAAAAGAGGATGACAAAAAGTTACCTTTTTTAGACATTATTATGAATAATAGTAATAATAAGATTCAAACGTCTGTTTTTCATAAACAGACATATACCGGACTTTTGACTAACTTTATTAGTTTTGTTCCCTTCCAGTATAAAACAGGTTTAATAAGAACACTTTTGGATAGAACTTTCCGAATAAACTCTTCTTGGTATTCATTTGATTTAGATCTAAAAAATTTATACAATATATTAGGCCGTAATTTATACACAACATGGCTTGTTAGTAAAATTGTTCGGAATTATCTCAACAAATATTATGTTAAAACTGATAAACCGGAAAATGTTGAGATTCGGGACACGAGGTATTTTAAATTGCCGTACATTGGTAAAAGTTCTATCATTCTGATAAACAAAATAAAAAATGTTGTGAAAAAACATTGCAAAGAGTTTGATATTAAATTGATTTTTACAACTTGTAAGCTCAGGGATTTCTTTTCTAATAAAGACAAATTGGTCAGTTTCTCACACGCATCTAATGTAGTGTATGAGTTTGTTTGTGCCAGCTGTAATGCTAGCTATGTCGGCGAAACTGAAAGGCATTTGTCTACAAGAATTAAAGAGCATAACAAGAACAAAAATTCACACATTTATCAACATATAAATGCCTCTTTAGACTGCAAAAGAGCTTGCAATAATGGTAGTTGTTTTTCCATTTTAGATTATGCAAGCACTAAGTACCAACTACGTATAAAAGAGGGTTTGCATATTAAATGGAAACAACCGGCATTAAATAAACAGTTGTATTGTTACATAGGACAGTTGCTTGTTTAGTGTCTTTGTTCTGCGTCATCTCTTGTGTATTGTTACATACGCTCTGTAACACTGAATTATGATGTTTTGATTAGTATAAAAAGCCTT
>RDPX01000083.1:978357-1011918 GCA_003991215.1 Morbakka virulenta
AAAAAAGACATATAGAAAAAAAAAATGGGAAAAAAGTTATATATATATATATATATATATATATATGTATATATATATATATATATATATATATATATAAATATAAATAAAAGTGAGAATATAGAAGACACAATATCACCCATCCATGCCATCAGATGAGTCTAGCATGGTTCGCTACGTCATACTACCAAACATACAAAGTGGTTCGCTACTCCACTTAACCTTTACTGTTATGCCATTCCCCCTATATATATCGGGGTGTATTAATATTTATAACTTTATTTTTTTCTTCCGCTTAAATTTTTGTTTTACAGAACATGTTATTTGTCGACGAGTCCCCGAATGCAGAGATGAAAGTGGTTGACTTCGGGTTTGCACGCCTTCGGGACAACCAACCCCTTCAAACCCCTTGCTTTACCTTAGCCTATGCAGCACCAGAAGTATTAAAACATGCCACCCAAGAAAAAATTGGAGGATATGATGAAGCATGTGATACCTGGAGTTTAGGAGTTATATTGGTAAGTGTTCCTTTCAGATCGTAGTGGTAGTGGGGTGAGTTACGGTTATCTACAATGAACGTAAATTGAAAACGTCTAGTGATTGTGTTTTGATGCTGTAAAGTTTTGAGGGTTCTATTGGAGCCACAAATATCACTTTTTGCAGATTTCAGACTCCTCGTTAAAAGGCTTTGATTATGAATGCAGAAAACTACTATCAGAAAATCATATCATAGATCTTGATAATCTCTTCTTTTATATCTATCTATCTCTCTATATATAGTATATATATAGTATATATATATAGTATGACTGAGACCTTTGAATATAGTTCGGCAGAGATGTATAATGCTAGCAGAAAACTATTTTGGGAAAATGATGGGGGTGGGTGGGGGTATATAGACAATTTAGAAACAAATACGTAGACAAACAAAACAGACATTACGAAGAGTATGTTGCAATATTACAATAGAGCGTAAGATTCAAATCAGAGAACAACCTAATTTTTGACATGAAATGAAAAGAAATCAAAGGGATACATACGGCTTTTGTATGGTAAATAAAACAACTTGAATCATCAGTTGATGACCACATTTGTCATTTCAGGGATTTAATATTCAAATGACAGAGAATATGTGGCTCCCCAGCAGCATTGGCCAAATACCACCATCAAGACGTTTATAAAACCAGGAATGAGAGAGGAGTACAAATCAGAAAGACAAAATTAATAAAATGTGGAAAAGCCTTCAAGAATATTGCAGACAGACAACACCCAATATTCACCCAATATTCAATAATCATTATATATACATATATATATAATGATTATTCAAAAAACGTTCGGTAAATTTTAGGACTTATTTGTACAGATTGTTATTTTGCTTTTGGGGAGAGGTTCCAAGCTATATCACGAAATTGTTTTTTGCCAAGTTCATTGATATACCTAATATACAGTTCTTTTTTTTACAGTACTTTTGCAGATTACACTAAGGGCATCTTTGAGCATCAGAATATGCTCAAATGCCTGCAATGACTTAATCAAAGATATTTCTTGCTGTATGATAATTCCATATGTGTTGGTCTTTTATTCGTAGTACACAATGCTCTCTGGGAAGAGCCCCTTCCCTGTGGACGAAGATTTAGGATTATCATCAAGAAAGATTATCAAGAATATCAAAGAAGGAAACATCAGTCTTGACACTGAAGAATGGGAAAATGTTTCAAGTTCAGCAAAGAACTTGATTCAAGGTAACGAAGAAAATGAGATAGTTATAAATGAAAGTAGGGGTCTTCTCTGGGCCGGTAGATAACGGGTGAATAGAAGTATAGTTGGAAAGGCATTTCTTGACCACTTAAAAGATACCATTGGTTCTCAGGTGTAGCGTAGCGTAGTATAACATAATGGTATAATATGTGATAATAATTAATAATACTGTTAGTAATTATTATAATTTATTATATATATTATATAATATAGCATAACATATAAAACTATATTGTAGTATTGTTTAGTTTAGTGAATTATAGGACAGTATAACAGTACAGTAAGGCAGAGAATAACGTAGGAGTGGTAACAATATATCCCCATCTAGAGGGCATCTTACTTATAGACTTCCTAATTATTTTACGGATTGACGCAAGTTGAAATCAACCTGCTCTCCATTTGCTAAGGTTCTTCGTTTTTGAAATAAAGCCTTTTTTCCTTCCACATTTTCTCCAAAACTTGAACCCTATCTGGGAGAGTTTTATTGTTTTCTCGACACTGAAATAAATACAGTCTGTTAAAGTAAGATGTCTGCAAACAAATATTTTAGAAGCTGTGCTATTTACGTTTGTAATTCACTGTTATTTCTGGCTATATCAAATAAATCAATCGGGTTTTTAAAAAAACCTGCAAAAAGGTTTTTGAAGTGTCAGCAGTAACACCGAAGGACCATTTGCGGAACCTAACTAAAATATTTTCCAGAGAAGGAACAAGAGATGGTCTAGGCTCCACCTAGTCATTTAAACTGACACCATTTGTTTCCTTGGCAGATGCATCAAAGACAGGCCCTGCCGGGGTACTAAGGCTAGCTTCCCTCACAACAGGTCAATGTGACAAATGAAAGGCAGGTTCAGGTCCATTTCCTTCACCAGCGGGTACTTCCTTAATAATACCACTTTCTGCCAACTGAACAAAAACATCAAAATAACGAGACGTCGGTGCTGGATCTCTGTCAAACCTTCAATTAAGCCCTTCTAAACGCACTTGAGGTTGCTCCTCATTATTGAACTTTAAGGGTGAGGATCTTTTCAAGGCAGGGCAACTTCATAACGCTCATCCTTAACGGACACAATCTGATCAAAGCTTTCCAAAATATAGTTTAAAGACTGATAAAGGTGAGTTGGTTTTCCTAAGCCAGACAAAATGATGTCATCTAAATCTCAAAACCGACGCACCAATTCATCACTCAAATCATTCAAAAGAAGTAGCTGAGTGGTAGTGTTTGCATGTAACCTCCTTTGACATCACCAGACAATATCCAACGGAAAACAGTTTCTTGGGCAAAAAGTGAACTGTCATGAATATGCTTAACTGGCCCACACAATAACTGCCTGTACTGATCAAGCCCAATTAAAATGTCAACATTGACATTTTCACTACAATCACAGAAATCTGCAAAATTAAGACGGCGAAAGATTTCAAGGCTTAAAGGGCACCTCAGGGCTATACAGTTGGGCATGATAATAAGAGCCTCCACAGCAGAAAGGGGGGTTGATTATCACTACTCCTTAACTCAAACGTATATATATTCTGAAAAGCCTTACTAGAAGAACCTCCCCCCAAAACATTAAATCCTTGGTCTGTGGAACCCACCTACCTCATTTCTTTTTCAAACTATTAGACACACGACCTTTCCCCACCACTATATAACAGAATGGTGGCCTGTACTGGACCCCCTAAACCAGTTACCCAGACCCTGCCAATGTGTAACAAAACACACTTAAGGTTATTCTGTTATGCACTGACGACGCCTACATTTAAAGCAACATTATTTTGTGTAGGTACATCACAAATATCATTAGAACTTTCAGTTTTATCAGAACTACTACTCTTATCAGAATTAGAAACATGTTCCATAGGCATGTTGGCCTGTTCATTTGAATGCTCCTTGTAGCAGCAAAGCCTATAATGCCGTCCTTGTCATATGGTACATCTAACAGGACAGGACCGTGCTCGACGTTTTGACCCTAAGCATCTGTTACATGGACCAGAATCCTTAATTTTGATCTTTCTCTCGGCCACTAAAAGGTTTAACAGGGCATAGCAGCGATCTGTAGTGTGATTCTTCTGAGAGAATCCAGATCCAGCAGTAGTTGACGATGACTGTAATGCTGAGGCAGATGAGGGGTACCTCTTGGTAGGTCCCTTCCTTCTTTCAGTACTCAGTACCCCTGGAGTACTAGTGAATGCCTGTGCACACTCAGTTCTGTTTATTTCACTTTTAAGGGAATTCAACAACCACTTTATGTGGGCTTTACGTTTTTTACCTTCTCTTGCCCATTCCATTCTTACATCAGATGGCAATTTTGACATTATGAGTGGTGTTAAGAATACTCCAGTTGTAGAGCCAGCCTGGCCCAGTGCCTCCAAACTTTTAATATGAAACAAATCCGGTCCTTGATGGTCTTTATTTTTGTCAAGCAGCTCCTATGTACAAATAGGATTAAAAGTTCCTTTACATATGAGAATACTATTGATTTCCTAGTCCCAAATCTATCCTTTGATAAATATACAGAAAGACCAAAATATCCAGCAGTCAGGGTTAGACCTCCAATAGGCTTTTTGGTATCACCCTCTGAGAGATTTCAAAAAGGTAAATTTAGTAATGTGCGGAATGTCAGTCTCCAGATTAGAGGCTTTAAACCTGTCGGGAAAGACCGGCCATTTTGTTACTTTCCTAAAGATTTTACGTAATTCCAATTTGAGCAGTCACATCTGCCATTGACCCGTTTCTCAAGCAACCTCATAGTATTGTCCTTGTTGTCACCAGCCGTATCTACTATACCAGCAGCCTCTTCTGTGCTGCCTTCTAGCTCCTCGATTAGGAGGAGTGCCTTTAACGCTGTTTGTCCAGCCGCAAAAGCTGCTAATTTAGTGTTAAAATCAGCTCATTCATTTTTTTTACTGCATTGTGATCAGAATTTTTATTTGTAACAATTGTTCAATTTATTAACAGTTCATGTTAAACAACTTCTTGCAGCTGTCATAGATGCTTTAGCAGTTTCAAATGTCATACTGTCAAGTACAACAAAGTTCTCTTCCGTTGATAGGTGTAAAAAATCGTTTAACCCATTCTAAGAGTATAAAAATAAACGAAGCCACAGCTCCTCTATATTTCGTCTTACCTCTTTGAACTTCAAAATGTAATCTTTATACTCGCCCAAGAGACACTTCCAATGTGCATATAAATCCATATGAAACTAAATCCTCATTAGGTATTTCAGGTCATTAAGTCGGTAGGTTACTAAATCAGGTCACTGTTATTTAACTATAAATTCCTCATCGTCACTGAGCTCAGCACCAATATTAAAGAATATCAAACACAATTAAGGCTGAGATATCAGGCAAAATGATTTTGAGATTAATAAAAGTAAATTTCCCAGAGAGCCAAACGGCGTGCCTTTCTCCCCTTTTCACATCAATTAACTTTGTGTATTTACATGCACATATTCAGGCCATACATTAGGATCAAATGGCGGGAACTCAGAACACAGGGGAAGTCTTAACATCTGTATTTCACTGCCTTCGTTTTGTTATTAAAAATATATCTATGTAATTGTTCTAAATGACTAACAAACCCATTGCGACATTACAGTAATACTTGTTTTGTATTAACTTTGTGATGTTTGATCACATTATCAATTTGTCTTATTTTAGTTAGAGTATTAATTTTTTTCTAAATATATTTAAGAACAGGATTTTGAATTATGAGGAAAAACAAGTGAAAAGTAAGGTTTCCACCGAGCTGTATTATACCGGTGCCAATACCTTTCAGGGAAATATGCTGTAACACGTAAGTTATGGAAATATGTTGTAAACAAATAAACAAATTTAAATGAATTGGATGTATGGACTGTACGATTAAATTGCAAAAATGGTGTACATGAAACGTAGCTCTGATAGCTCAGTGGTTACAAGAATAAACACTGGCTTAACAGTGCTTTCCAGTCTGCAATTCTACAATTGGACCCGGTAGATCTTGAGGTCATTAAAGGAGTACTGTGGCAATCAGTTCCGTTCTCATTCCTCCTTTCAGTGAGCCCTCTCACCACCGGTGCCGTCTGGATTTGCTGAGTATGTGGTGTAGCTGTGCAGCCTCGCTACTGTATATGAGTTGCTCTCTTCAAACGATTCATATTTCTTCTTTTATCTACGCCCCTTCAGATTCTCCAACCGGTTAGCATCGTCTACTTTTATTCAGATAAACAATGGCCCTACACCTTCTCCCTCATTTACTTTACGTCGTTTAAAATATATCTTCATTCGTGCATGAACAGCTGCTACAGCTGTTCAAGCACGAACGAGGAAGAAAAACTGCCCAATGTTTTTTAACTCAAATTCCGTAGGCAAGTAGACTTCTTCATTATTCCATCTGCCAGCGACCCCCTTTCCCATCATCTGTCACAGCAGCAGAAATTGCTAGTTCCTGAGTTTAAAGCAGCGCTTATACATCTTGTAACTGATGCCATCGTTTCCAGGAGCGCTTTTGGCCCACGCCTTCTTAATGAACTCGTCTACTTCTTCCTTTTTGAAGTCGCTCAGGGTGATCTCCACGCCTGGCTGAGTTGGTCTTTTGACCCCTGCAATTGTTGGAAATCTCGCCTTTTTTTAATTCTAGGCAAGATTGTTTTCAAGTTTTCTTTAGAGCATTCGAGGTTTCCTGTTTTATTCTCCATGAAAACCCCCTTTATGATCTTGTAAAGATAGTTGCGAAACACTTTCCGGTATCTTCTTGCCTCCTTCCTTCTTTCCTCCTCTTTTGGGGCATTACTCCCCTGTGTTTGTCTTTCAGCTCTTTTGAGAAGGCCATCAAGCCTTTCCTCTTTCCGTCTTCTGCTTTCAGGCACTACTCAGACACCGCATGAGCCACTGTTGGTCAGTTATTCTCCCCTTTCTTTCCCCACGATCATAGGGCCAATATTATTTGCTCTGTTTCCTGTAACAATTTATCCCGGACCAGGTTTGCTAGCCCAGATGGTCCATTGTATGCTGTCATCCTTTCAAGCATGTCTCCGCTTCCATCTCTTCTGGGTCCTCAGCACTCCTGCTTTCTGCTATCATTTGCTTAGTGAAGAATAAACACTGATTCAAAGCGCTCAGGTAGTAAAACAGACGCTCATCCAAGTACTGTTTGAAACTATTTAATACTTGTTTTTTTATAAAAATTATGTACAAATTCACATAAATGTATTTGTGTCCACATAATCTTTGAACGTAGACAAGAAATTTCTGGTCTTAACTGTGAATAAGAACCTTATTACTAGACATTTCGAGTTGCTAAATTAAAGCAGAAGAAAATACTAATCTATGCCCTATTTAAATAACCTGTAAATGTTGTTGTAGCTATATGACGTTTATCATTGAGCATCTGAAATGTGAAGCTCCAGTCACCCCTTATTCTTTGATTCATAGCGTTCCCGTGTTTATCCACATTTGTGTTTTCGTGTGGAAGAGATTTTTTATGTAATTTGTTTGTATGTGCATAATGTGAAGGGCTATGTGTATCCGGAAAATTCCAATAAATTTTGTTCTTTAATTTAGGAAAGCCATATATGAGTATATAGATTGAAATGAGTATATAGATTGAAATGAGTATATAGATTGAAATTGTGAAATTGCACCGCGCATTTATGAGCCTCGCCGTAAATGCGCGGTGACGAAGTAAGCACGGCTCATTTATAATTGTACTATTACGAGGATCTTTCACACTTTGACGCCCTGGGAACTGTTATTTGATGATACCAATTGACTGTATTTGAATTTGATGTGCCACTGTTTCCCAAGTCAATATGTTTCTCTGGACTTATATGCACAAAAATCCTTGTCTCGAGTGCATTGCCCCGATAGGTCCCAACTACATAGTACCCTGTTAGTCAAACCAAACCTGTTGCAACCCCCCAGAGTATTGTGACATTTACTTTCCTGCGAGGTGTCTTTCCCTACAACAAAGTTAGAGATGATAAAAATTGCACTGGATTGAGAGGTCGTGAACACGAACAGAATGCAATACTTTTTTGGAAGTGCAAGTTAACCTAGCAATACGTATTAATGGAGGATAACTACATAAAGAACGAAATATGCTCCTATATCGTCTTATTGTTTTTGCAACGGCCAGGAAGTCGATAATAAAGTAAAACGAGGTTGGTGTTTGGGAAGGATGGTTGTGGCTGGGACCAGACGTTAAGGTAAAGTATAAGGAATGGAACAAGAGATAATAGTAAACGCATTCCCTCGCTGGCTGGATCAAGGTTATCTGAATGGTGCTACTGCTTTTTCATTTTCTTTTCAGTTTGTCTCGCGAGTTGCTGGGGATGGGGATTGGGATGGGGATTTGGATGGGGATTTGGATGGGGATGGTTACTGACTTTACAAAACCAAGTATGCTTCCATGTCATCGGGTATGTAAACCTGCAAGAATTCCATTATAAGAAGGTAAACTACCGGGAAAATATTTAAAGCACATTAAATGATTCAGAGAATGTTTGATATTAATTTCTGAACTCAACAGATAGCAATCAACCTAATGCTTGAGTGATATTCTCGAAGCTGTCTTTGATACTTTTTGTGTATTTTAGTCTCCTGCCCACTTTTTATGACTTGCAATGCTTTGGTAAAGGTCCAGAACTAAACCTCTGAGTTTAGTACTAATTATCGGTTGTTGTTTTTTATCCACGAGTGACAACATCAATTTTTAAAAAATCAATATTTTTATTTGCATAAACTTTGTTGTAACCATGGGATTCATTTTCTTTTCTTTAGGTTTATTAACAGTTGATCCTCAAACACGTTTACGACTGGACGAAATTTGCACGCACGACTGGTTATGTGGTCGCGTGAGTGTTCCAACGACACCTTTAATGACGCCAGATGTTCTAGGTTCATCAGCATCACAAGTAGGCAATGCACTGCGTGTAGCATTGCAAGTTTACCATAAGGCCGCAAGGTCAGGATTTAAATTGATGGGTGTTGAAAATGCGCCATTAGCGAAAAGACGAAAACTCAAAAACTTGTCCAATGAAGGATCAAAACTTATCATTAAGGATGACAAAGAGTTGTCTCAGACACTGGATTCGGACAAAGATCGCTCGCCGGATTCTGGAATTGGATCGTTAAGACGATGTCACAGTGATAGTAGTGAAAGTAACATTTGCCAGTATCAAGTGTATCAAGGAGACGCGGACCGGAAAAGTCCGTTTTCTGAGGAACCCCGTTTATATATAGGACCTTCCGAATCTAGTGATTCACTTGTTGATGATCTTTTTTATATGAAACACACTTCATACGACGATGTTCAGGCAAATCTGGAAGCCAAGGAGGTTTTATTTTCAAAACCCGACGCTAGTACTCGAGTGATGCCTCCCTTGCAACCATTGAATTTACCAAACAGCAAAACGTCTGGCTTTGGATTTCCTAAAGACCGTTGTGATTATACTAGTTTGGGAAGTGTGAAAGTGCCCGTAATTGCGTCAACGTCAAAGCAGAAAATAAATAATTTAACTTTAAGGGGTGGGAATTTTGACCTTCTCAAAAGAAGACTTGATAATACTCTTGGGGAAGGTGAAGATACTAAGGAAACTTCCAACAGAGTTGTTTATAATTTAGATACACCTAATTTACAGCAGTCTTCAGAGCTGGCATCTCCTACTACCTCATTTGTTAATACCCTTTCAGATTGTTCTACACCTTTAAAAAATGTTTCTGAAGGGTATCGCCTGAGCCGCTCCGCTGAGGATAAGCATACTGATAACAACAATAATAGTAGAAATGATAATTGTCAGAGCCAAAGGACATTAAATACAAACGAAAGACAACGGAAACGGCATCATGAATCCCCATAAGTACTCAGTAGTGTATTGCAGTACGTTTGATTTTTAGGAACTGATGTATATAATTAAACAGATAAGAAAGGACTATGGTAATCTTAAAGACGCCAAATGAAATGGATAATGAAGGATCTTTCTTTTAGACGACATTTCCGAAACCAAAGCTTATCAAGTCACGAAATGTTTTTAACGCTTTTGCTTAACCTTCTTCAACTTTAACGTGCTTTTTCGATATAATGCTTGTGCCTCGACCTCGCCCTCGCCGTGTAAGAGGGTGTTTATTACCTATCGTTTTAAGAAATTAATAGGCCAGGTTTCCTTCCTAAGTCCAGCAAATGGAATTTTGTCAAATCTTAAGAATTTTCTGACTTTCCAAAGTTAAACTCCAAATATCTTGGTTATTTTGATTTGGATGAATCGCAGAGTTGCAACTGTTGTAGTTTCATCATTTTGTGTTTTTGCAGTTTGATTAGGAATTCCCAATCCCCAACCTATTTTGTTAGATATTTCTATAAGATAGGTATAAGACAAAGCCTTTTCTAATTCAAAGAAAGCAGTTCGTGGCAGCTTGAATTCCAAGAAGTTAATTTTTAGACCAGAAGGGCTTTCGCCAGAGGTTTGAGCTAAGATACAGCCATTTAGCAAGGCTCTCTTTGTGGTCAGAGAAACCTCATGAGAACGTCGTAAAATCTTTTTAACACGTGGTTAACTATAAATTTCGACATGTATTTGTATTTTGTTTTAAACAGAAAGCAATATTTAAAGTAAGCTTTTACATTGAAACACGGACCTTGGAAACTGTTTATAATTTTTCTTGACAACTCTGCATAAATCTTGGCGTCATAATAACCTTGGTCAACGCATGACAGACGTTTATTTAATAACATAAATTTATTTTTACCAAACTACTATCCGCATCTTTGTTTTTGTGTTACACAAAGTATATCCTGTTGATAACATCTAGTTTCCCTCAAGGTTGCAAAAGTGATATTAACATTTCCTGGCTACTTTGGGCTTTTTACAATTCGTTAACTCTTTCACGCCCGGCCAATGGTTTATATCAAATCCAGATTCTATGAAAGGTTTCTTTAAGTCGTAAATTTCGTAAGATTTAGTTTTTAATTTCAAAAATGGCTACTTGGGGCCAAATTTAAAATAAATCAAAACAATTTCTAGTTAACCTGTTCAAAGATGTGACCAACATTTTATTAATATACATTCTGTGTTTGCCGGGAGTGAAAGGCTAATGTTTTACTTGTTGCGCACAAAGACCAATATTTTAGAAACAGAGCGGACTACCCATTCTAGTTTTGTACTTACTCGCTGCCGCATTCATAGTATATTTTTTCAGTTTTTCTTTACCAAAGTGATATTTGAAATTTAGACTAGACCCAACTCTTCGGCTTTAGAAGTAAACGTCAATTAGGCCTAAGCCATAACAACACCTAGATGAAAGAATTAATTTGGGGAAAGTTTTAAGACACTATGCGTTTCTGTATACTTTGAGTTTTACCAACAAACCGTTAGCTGTGATTTTAAGAGAATCATCCTACACAGTAGGCATGTTATTCCCGTTTACATTACCTAGGTACCTCGAAACGTTTTGATCAACTGACCAGACATAGAAAGAAGTAATCAGAACCATTTTTCTTCTGACTACATCATTTTGAGAATGCACACACCTACACTTTTTCGTTATAAATTATCATCAGTAAAACAATACTTTTGGAGGGATCAATTACATCAAAATTTTATTTCTGAAAAGTTGTATAGGCTGCCATACTGCTTTTATACTTCAGGTTGAAAACGCAACATATCAGCTGGAACTAATGGAAGTTAAGATCCCTGGTTCTTCGTCTTTCGCTGACCCCAAGTAATATAGTTCCAGCGTGTACACCCTGGCAAATACAGAATTTTTAGGAATTTTATATGGAGAAAAATGCCCCGATTAAGGTTATTTGATTTTCAGGGACCTCTCCTCCTTGTTTCTATCTCGCTTGAAAACGTAAAACATATTTAACCGAAACAAACATACCCCTTCAAATGAGGTTCCACTACACTGCTAGCGAAATCCCAAATCATAAGACATCATGTTATAAACATGTGCTAATTAGTAAGCTGATGACGTGTTGAAAAAGAATTTTGTAAAAGTAGTGGTCAGTTGTATCCCCAACACAAATAAAAGTAGGCACCACAATGCAATTTGATTTTTCGTATTTTGAATCATAACGAACGCAGCGTGTTACATTTCTCCCCTGCAAACCTAGTGTTTTGCTTAACTAGAATAAATCTGCTCCACAGAGGGATGTTATGATTATAATTTTCATCTCAATTTTCCATATACTTATTAAATGCACCCTCCTTTACTTGGCATTCTCTTCTGTACACATGCCCAGCCTCTCCGAGTCTTCAAACTCGTATATTTTTTAAATCACACAAAATAGCCATTCTATACATATAATCTCGAGACAACATCGTACTACTGTATATTTAACCTCCATCTTATCCTTTTCAATTCATTTTTCTGAAGCATTTTGAATTATTCAACGTTTCTTATCCTACTACTGCTTTATCTCATTACTACACCACCCCTCTTGATCTAAAAGCGATCTGGAATCTCATTAAAATGGCAGCGTGTTCTTTCCATTTAAACCATGCAGATTTTATTCGACCACAATCGGCCACAAAAAATAATTTTTAAATATAAAGAACTTGGCTTGCTGCAGTCAGACGAGAAGACAACTGGATTGAGAAGCAATTTGACGATGAAAGATTTTGCAATGTACATTTTATAAATAGGTAATTAGTTACTTTCTTTGCATTTTTTTATGTATACCTTAGCTGATCACACAACACTTTTAGCATAATTTAAGTAAGTTCGAGTATTGATGTAAAATTAATGGGGTGGATATGCACCGTTGAATAATATTATATTGATGGTCTCAGTTGTAGAATGATACGAAATGACATAAATTTATGTTTGTTTTGAATTGGCGTTTACATTTTTTAGTACTGGTACATGATATTGAATTTTGATAAATATGGTGACATAAAACTGCACTCCTATTTTATGTTGTTACTTGAGAACAAAACTTATAACAAGACTCACGACATCTGCTTTTTTGGGTTAAAGGTTGTCACCTTCATCTGTATCAAACCATGATAGGCCCCGTCTGTATTTCTTTGAAAAAGGAAGCATTGGGACAGCAAAAGCTGAAGAAAGTCCAGAGAATTGAGGTGTATGAAAGACAAAAGAAAGAAAACGTAACCGAGGTATCTGAAACTTTTTTTTTGACAACAACATGAAAAGTCAAGGTCGGTGTGTTACTGGATTATTGAGAATTGTATTGTTACCATGCTGACTATTATTGAAATTAATTGTCAAACTAACTTTTGTTTGTGGTTCCTTTCACTTTTATAATTTGAGACTTGATCTTGTTTTACACCCTCAGCTGTTACAGCCATTGGCGAGCACAGTGAATTCTTTCCAAGTTGGTGGTCTTACGTTCCTTCTTGTTGGCACATTTTTATATTCATATCTATATATAGATATAGATAGATAGGTAGATAGACTTTCAGCTATGAGATAAAGTACACAACCTAAAACTGGTATTAAAGATCACCTTTTCTCATTTCTTATGACACAGAAATTCTGACGATAAATTTTGTTTTTATTTTAGTTGTCTGAACAGGTGGCTTGGAGAATTTTCAGGAGATTGCTTTCTGTTAAATACAAAATTGAGATCACAAATAAAGTTAACCTCTTGGTTCAAACAGAATTTATTAAATTCCACGTGCATCACAGACTGCATTGAACTCTTTTGGAAAATTTACTTGCAAGATTTCAGACGTTTGGTATAAGCATGCCAATCCAATTTTATTTTTGGTCAGTATAATAGCTGTTGCAGTAACGTTTTATAAATTTAAGGAAGGGCAAGGGCGTAAGTTAAAAATAGGCATTTAGAACTATGTTTAGGATGTTGATTGTAATGTCATTTTCCCTCTTCCCTCCTGAGATGAAATAAGCGTCAAAAAAATCTTTCAAAACATCCAATATTTGCTGAGGTACACTTTTTTTCTACGAAAATTAGATACGTAGCCCCAGTACTTAAAATTTTAACAGAAACTTGGCTATTTCAATTGTCAAACTTTCATAGCAGTTTCTTAAACTTGGAAAATTGGATAAAGCTCATCAAAACTTGAATAAAATATTTAAACAACTTTGAGGTACCAAAAGCTACTACAATCAACAACAATAAATTACAACTGAAGACATTACATGTAAAATAAAGTCACACTGGGATGATTTCTACGCCATCAATTTTGTTTAATTCTATGTAAACTTTCGTACCATCTTAAACAATTCACATTTTGTTAGGTTAAACCAGATGATTGGTAAAATCCCGATCATTCTCATTACCTACCTCGAGATCATAAGCCCCTTCCACACCCACATCTAAATATTTATTTTCTTTTTCCGGAATATAATCTGGTGACGATGCCAATACCGATGCCTCAGGTATTTCACAATCGATGCGATTGAGGACATGTTATTGAAGGTGGCTTTGGCACTAATATTATCATCATATATGCCCAGCTGCAGTGATTAAAGAACCAGTTGGCTAAAAACATTCTCGAATCCATGTATGAGTCCGATTGACGTTTCTCGCATCCTTGCCAAACCCAGCGAGTGATTAGTGTGCACCTTTCCCTTGCAGTCACCTTTTCTGACTTTTCCAGGCAGATATCAACATTTTTGTCACTTTTAAGCCACTGCTACAATTTGTGGTCTGTTATCTTTTGAAGTGTTGGCCAAATCCAAAATTTACAGGTTGCCATATGTCCGTGGCATTGGGAAGTCGGTACCATACGATTGCACCAAATTTACTCCTTCTGGATGTGAATAAATAATGCGACTGTCCTTGCAAGTTGTCACACAAAAGCATAAACTCATTTAAGTGAACAGTAGCTGGCTTTAATGTTCCTTTCAACCAGTCTTTACAGAACTCGATACCTGCCCAGGCGTTTGTTTGCTAATGTACATGGCAACCCTTGTAACAGGCTGCTTTTTTCATCAGCTGAAACCAATGTTCTTTTAGAATATTAACTTCCTAGGTCATTTTAGGATCACTGTGGTATGGTAGAGAAACTTGATCAACATAGAACCTTTATTTAGGCTTTAATACTTTGTTTTGATGCAGCTCCGTCAGTAATAGCTTTTCGATCGATATTCCATTTTGATAGAAGTGATTTATCGATTCTATTTTCAAATGCATCTTCTACTGCACATTTACTTCCATCAACTGTTCAATAGTTCTCAAACAAAAAGTCGTGGTTTGAACCCTTATCAGCGCCCCTTTTTTCACGTATATAACGGGTGGACTAGGGGCTTCTTGTCTCTAGCTTTTTAACTGAATTAGTTAAATCATTAACAATGGACTTGACTTCTTTTTTATATGTGAACTGTAGATTTTCGAAAGAAATATGCGAACTGTTATCACAACCATTTCCAGATCTTTTTTATGTCCCCAAGCTTTTTGGAATAGATAAAACTTGTTTTGTTTTGAAAAAATGTTCACATCCATCATATTCATATACTCCTCTTCCATCTGACAAAATCTGGTTTAATAACCGCTACAGTTTTATTTCTATGTAAAATAGTTTTATTAAATTTTTTTTCTTCCACTGGCTTGAATCCCATTTCGATGGGGTCACCGGTGCGGATTCGCATTCGCCATTTCCTCCTGTCTTGCGTGTCCTCTTCAGTCGCACCAATCTCTTTCAGATCGTCCCGGATGTTGTCATGCCAACGCCTTTTCGGTCTTCCCCGTTTCCTCTTTCCAACCACTAGACTGTCCATCCGTTTGCCAACATAACTGTCTTCCCTTCGGCACAAGTGACCCAACCAACGCAGTCTCGCTTCCCTTAACTTTTTGCCCAACTCTGTTACTCCCAACCTTGATCAAATCACCCCGTTTCTGATACAGTCCAATCTTGTNCATTTCGATGGGGTCACCGGTGCGGATTCGCATTCGCCATTTCCTCCTGTCTTGCGTGTCCTCTTCAGTCGCACCAATCTCTTTCAGATCGTCCCGGATGTTGTCATGCCAACGCCTTTTCGGTCTTCCCCGTTTCCTCTTTCCAACCACTAGACTGTCCATCCGTTTGCCAACATAACTGTCTTCCCTTCGGCACAAGTGACCCAACCAACGCAGTCTCGCTTCCCTTAACTTTTTGCCCAACTCTGTTACTCCCAACCTTGATCAAATCACCTCGTTTCTGATACAGTCCAATCTTGTCATTGATAAACATTGATACTAGCAGAGAATATGGATTGTTTGTGTTCCGTATCAGGTACGTAATTTTATGTGACAATTGATATGCTGTTTTCTATTTTTTGTTTTGCTTTCAGAATTTGTTTTCTTCAGGGCAAGTGCTCAGCGAGACTGAGTAATTTAAACACTTCTTTTTCTGGATCAGAGCCACAATCTTTGGTTATTTTTTGATAATTTCTTTGGAAAGAGCACCTTTTTTGGGTGTGATAAAATACAATTTTTTTAAAAGGCTGCCTCAGCATTCTCTTACTTAATACATTCAAGCATACAGTTGGTGGTGTAGCTGAAAGTTGGTAAAGCAGATGGATAATTGTTCTTTACACCTCGAGTTCCTGTTGTAGATGTGAAAGCAAAATGCGGTAAAAATTTAGTAGTTTTTCTCAAAATGTTTGGTATATGTTGCGCTAATGCCGTAATTATTCGATTTACCGCACCCTACTCGGATAAGCGCACCCTTTGGAACCCAAAAAAGTTAATAAGCACACTCCCTTAATTAAGCGCACCCTCTTTGGCAGATTTCCTTTTCAACAACCGCACCCTTTTTTCAAAGTAAAAAATTGAAGGTCAAGAATAAAAGCACTAAAACATATATTTTAGTGAGTATATTGTATTATCTTTTCAGCATCATGTGCGTAAATCACAATGTTCATATATTTACAGATATCTTTGTGTTTGTCAATTTCACTTTTGAACTTGATAAATGTCGACGTTGATATTTTAGACATTTAGACATTTAGTGCTTTGTAACTTTACTTCGTACTGTTTGTACTGATAAAATATTTTTGACATTTAGTGCTTTATAAGTTGATTAACTTTTCCAATGAGCGCACCGTTTAGATTACGCAAAATTATTTAAGCGCACCGTGCGCTTAATCGAATAATTATGGTACGTAAAAAGTGCCAACATATCAGTTATAGTTTACAAGAGGTCTTCATTTTAACTAGTCACAAGATGTTTTGTAGTAAGCAATTTACTTTTTTCCCTCATAATTATTGTTTAGTAGTTTAGAGCAGGTTGCACCAAACTGATTAAATACCCAGCAAGTTTCCACTAGTTCATACATCTTAACATTTGTCTTCAGAATAATGTGTGAAAAATTAAAATCTCATTGGGCTAAAAACAATAAGCTTTAGATGTAAGAGCTTTATCATGTGCTGAGTCGTAAGCTTTTTCCGAGCTACGTTTCGAGAGATACTTCTCCCAGGACGATTGGAGAAGTATCTCTCGAAACGTAGCTCGGAAAAAGCTTAGGACTCGGGACATGATAAAGCTCTTACATCTATGGCTTCCTCTGAGTCCATAAAGTTCAGAATTTTCAAGATTATCAGAACAATAAGCTTGTTTGATCTCCAAAAATGATCGTTTGTAATTAGCCAGTTCATATCATACAGTTTTCGTAACTCGTGACTACATGTTTGCCCCTAAATTTTTCTCAACTGTTCCTTGTCAAAGGTGTCAAGTGAAATTTCTCTTTGCTGAGTACCCATTTTGGAAATAACTGTTCTACCATGGCTACAGTCTCACAACAGAAAACCTAGTTTCATTCGTCTTGGCCATTTTTTAGTATATATTTGTACTGTTTTACTGTTGTTTCTTCAGCTTTGACAGAGCTACCTATCACATCTACTTTAGCAAGTACCCAATTACCTCACCGGTATTGGCTTTTACAAGTTTACTAAATTGGGTACCCTGTTAGGCAAAATCAGTGTTTTCTCCACACACAAGCTAATGGAGATTGGTGATTATGCACAATTGTTATATTCAGTACTAGGTCTTGATTCATATAGGAATATTGTAACTTTTAGCAATACTATCTTAAGGTACAGGGTAAAAATATTCTATTTACTCTGTCTCCTTGTGGAGATCTAACGTTTGTTTTAAAGGTAGTATTAAATCCTGTTTTGTCTTTGAGTAAATTGAAATATAGTATTTTTAATAATTGTCTGTAGATAATGATCTATAGAATGTAGTTAATCGGTAAAATGTAGATAAATATTGGCCAACCTGAGTTTTCATTCGATGCTTTGCCACATTTGATGTGCTTTTTACAGGATAAACAGGAGAATGATTAATCATTAAATTCTTAACTGGCTGACATTCTTGGTATAGCATGGGAATTGCATTGTATTAAGATTTACTAAGTTCAAATTTGTCGTTTCAATTGGGAATTGAATCAAGTGATTTTGTTATATCGCTTTTAATATTAGCATTTGTTATTTGAGCAATAATGTTTTCATACCATTCATATCACTAATGGAGAATTATCATTTTTAATACTTTTGGAGTGTTTTCTAACCAGAACTTCGGTAATTGGCTCGTCTGATACTTTTTGTTGGTCTTTAGATTCAATGGCTTCAATGTAGGTATTGTTTCCATGCAAAATGAAGTCTAAAACTGAGCGATGAGCTTTTAAAGAGAAATAAAAAGATGTTTGGAAACATGCAAATATCGTAAATGCTTTCCGCCGTACAAAAATATGTGACTTCAAAACAATATTGTACTAAAGACGTCTCAGTAAAAGCAAATGAAACGCACCTATGTAAATGAGTAATTTTCTTTATATGATACAAGATGTGTACTGGAAACTCGCTCGTAAAATTTGTAATACATTATATACTTAGATCTGAGAACAAACGAACCTGGTCAGATTTTACAATTATTTGAACTGGTGATTAATACTTTATGGACATAAATGCCGGTATTAGATATGAAAGTAGTACTTTGGTGCGTCAATATGAATTGATTACTTCTTATCTTAATCGAGGTCTTAGTTGCGGCATATACAATCTTAATCTTGTTGCTAACTTTAATTTTGAGGAGACAATATTGTGGACAAAATCCCTTCTCAGATTTCGTGTCAGCCTCAGGTGGCTGTGGAGTATGGTATTGAGGGGAAAAACAAAACTTTTTGAAATGTGAAATATTGATGACAATTCTTTTCCCGATTTTCTTGTTTATCTATTTGACTGCTAGGAAAATAGAAAGACCGTCGAGCTCAATTTACTACAAAACGCTTTAGTTTTAAAGTATCTAAACAATCCTGAAATTAATTTAGCATTGCAACTGCCATTTTCTATGTTGGAGGAACTTATAACCATCATTTTTCCACCCGAAATGGCCTCTCAATAATGGAGGAATATTTTTAATCAAGAAACTACCAGTACAGGTTGTCATATTTGGCAATGCTTATTTGAACCTGGATTCAGATCAGCTGGGTGAGGATCGACTCAAGCTCCTATGAAACTTGCACTGACTCATGCTAGCCGTGTTATTCTAATTTATGCTAAACTATTCTATTTGGATCCCTTTTCACACTAAGGAGTTATCAATTTGGGCCAAAATTGATGTCAATATGCACAATAATTTTTACTGGTACTACCATTAAATTATCTTTCATTTAGTAAGACTTCATTAATTCTTAACTCGTTTGATGCTTAGGCAAGATATTTGCAACCTGTTATCAGCCAGTTTTCACAAAATAACTGTCCACATTTTAGAAAATCAGGTCATCATATATCACTTTAAGACTAAGGACGTGTTTTTGCCTCCTATGGTTAATATGTAGGACAGTATAACGGTTTATTATTTCAAATCATCTATTTTCAATAATTTTTAAACGAAAAGTTTTAAGATTTACCGTATTTGTTTATTTGTTAGGTTATTCAAGCAAAATAAAATAAGTACACAATTATTTAGAAATGGAATCAAATAAACTGGTCGTTGTTTTTGGTTCACATCAATTATGGAGCTTCCACCTGCTTTTCTTAATAAGTATAGGCCGCTTTTTTTTGCTACTGCCTTCTTACCTATGTTGGCTTTGTTCACTCTTTTCCAAACATTCACACGATATGGTGTGCCTATCAATAGCAGGTTATTGACCTGTTTTTACATTGGTAATGATTAGTCTGTGTTTTCCCATCAGTCTGTGTTTCCCCACCAGAATCCTTATTTCCCTATGTAATTAATGTAGTTTGTTTAGATAAATAGATCATTAGAGTTTAAATGTGCAACAATTTGAATGTTAATAATTGAAGACGTGTTTTATTTTTCTAAGCTTTAAGGGCATATTTTGTGATGTTTCCCTTAGCGTTGTTACAGTACTATTCTAAAACCCAGATTATGTGACTGCTTATTCGTTAGATTTGTCAAACACTGAGATGATGTAGTTAATATTTGTCAGACATTGAGATACTATAGTGGCGTGTTCTAAATCACATGCAAATAAATGTAACAAAATATATGCGACATAAGTAGTATTTGGACACAATAATTTCCTTCTTGTCAATTAGTTTTAACCCTTTTATTTAAAAAATACGCCTCTTAACCGTATTACCTCGTGGTGCAAGGTAAAGAATATTTGTTTTACTTTCATATGGAGTCAAAACCGAGAAACTTCAGTGTGCCTGGATATAGTTTGTATTGTATTGGATACCTCAGTAAAATAGTTTTCGCTTCATTTAATCTCGGTGCAGAACCACTATCTCTGCCTTCTAAAGGGGTTTATGTGTTCCACTGTGACTTTTGCACCAACTGCCACCATTTTTATCCGGGGTTTATATGTACCACTGTGACTTCTGCACCAACTGCCACTACTTTTATCCTTCCACCAAAGTATAATGGGCTCTTCAGAAGAGCAACAGAATGCTCATACAAAAACCCAAACAAACCAGCGTTTTAGTGAAAAAAGGACAATAACTTTGTTTGATCAACAGTGTCGTACCCATTACAATTTCCCAATGAGTAATTTTAAATGGCCAAATAAAGACAATCAGTTATAAATGCTAATGTTAGACATGAATCTGCTAGGGAGGAGGAAGAGAGGAAGACCAAGGAGACGCAACATGGATGCATTAGAAGAGGGCATGAAGGAGCTGGGAATAAGAAGGGAAGACGCTGTCGATAGCACAAAATTGAGGCGTATGATCCGCTGTGGCGACCCGTAACAGGAAGCAGCCGAAAGATAAACAAGAAGTTGTAAAAGCTAATCGTAGGTAATATAATGAATACCTATTCAAGTTCCTTTACACGTTGGGCCTACTGAGCTTACGTGAGGCAGAAGTTATGCGCAAACGGGTAGGTGTCAATTTTACTTGTGAATTTTCTTTAAATGTTAATTTTGAAATGGGTAAATACAATAGGTTTAATGTCTGTCAGCTTGTTTGTCATTTTTAATACCCTGATATTTCAACTGATTCTTCGAAATGATGTGCGATTCTGGCTGTAATGCTCCTCAATAGCCTGGAAGACGTGGGAGCTTTTTTTTACTTCCGTTTGTTGGAATTACTTATGCACTAGGTAACCTATCCGTTAGTGTGCATGATTAGAGCTCAATTAATAGATTTTTAGGTTTTGGTAGTATATTTTAACAAAGCTCCCTATTTCTAGTTTACTTTTTTCCTTGCACATTACCTTCGACATCGAACAATCCTCCCTGCTAGAGTCGATTCAATAGCCTGTTCAGTTAACAAAACGAACTTAAATAAACAAATATACAGACAAAAACGGTTTTCTCGGCTGTAACGATAGGTCAGGACTACTGTTGTGAGACCCTAAAGAATAATATGTTTTAGGCTTCTAATTGTATCTGCTGTAACCATTTTCTCCTTTTTTTCGTTGAACCACAGATATTCCGAATTTGATTAGGATAAAACATACCGTTGCATGGTAGTTGTAAATAAAGAATTCAGATCAAATCTTTCTTGACCTCTTTAAAACTAGGAATCGTCTTGGTTTTCCTGGCACAGCGTTGCCATGTCTGTTACCATCGCCTTTCATTCGAGTCAGTTAAATAGAGTAGTGCATAGCTTTGTGAAGTTTCATACATGCAATGAAATGAATGAAGAACTAATAATAATTTATTTAGGTCTAGGTAGAATTTGCAAATTTAACAAACGTGAAACTTTTTTTCTCAATAGTTATGATAATTCTGAAATACTAATAATTTTTTTACTTCTATTCGAATGTATGCGATTATTGAAACTTCATGGAACTTGAAATCGATACCTTCAAGTACAATTCGTAAACGGGTACTAAAACTTAGGTATACTAGATTCATATGTATATATTTTCTTCAATTATCCAGCGTTTGAATGAAGTATATTCTGTTTAAATCCAAAGGTTCTTAAGTTTGATAAGGACCCTTACCAGTGTAGTCTATTTTAAACAAGAAGACAGAAAAAAGGTTTTTATGGTAAGCTCTTTGTTAAATTGGCACGTTGTTAGTAATTTGATTTGCACATGATGGCACTCCAGTTTTTTGAGACATCTTTTTCAGAATAATTGTAACTTGTAAACGGCGTGCGTGAAATGGCAATAAACTTATATTTCATTTACTGTACCTGCAACAACAAAAACTGTAAGTCGACAACAAAATGAGTTAATGTGTGTTGTTTTTTGTTGTCTGCATGCACGGTAAGATTCAGTAGCTTTAAATATAATGGTTCAAATCATTGTGGTTTAGGACCGAAATAGCTTGTTACTCAGTTTTTAATTCCAAAGGTTCCGATTTTCGATTCTTCTTGACTTTACCCATAACTGTTGTGGTAATACACCATTTTCTAAGTGTCATATATTGCATGTTTCTTCTTGGTTTTAAATACTATATTGCACTGACGACGTTAAAAGTCAGTCGGTAATGGAAACTTAATCAAACCTGACCTTTTTCAACAGAATAATGAAAGCTTAAAATTATAATTATTAAAATTATAATTTCAATTATGATGATTGAAATCGTTTGGTGTCAAATGAAGTGTTTTGTTTTCTGAGTGTTTTTGCTTATAGTTGGGAGGATCGTGTCTTTTAATGGTCACGCTTTCATGTAATAGCTCCTGTAGTAATGCCACACCTTAAAAGTATATTTACACGTTGTAACCGCCAGTGCTTAGGAAGAGTACTCTGCCATGAATAATGAGCACAAGTTGTATAGTAACTGATTACAGGCTGTGGTAATGAGTGATACAAGCAAAATGTAAGTCCAAAACTTATGAATATGTAATAAACTACTTTTGTCGTTTACATTTTCAGCTTGCAAGGGCGATTAGGTGTTTTATGTAATGTGGTCCTTTGAATACCTCAAACTTTTGAATACACTCCAATTCTGATAATTCAGGCAGTATTGATATTTGATGAGACTTGAATTATGCATGGTGTCCAGCTATCAGAAGTTTATTAACTTGATCCGAAGAATTATTTTACAATTTCATTTTGGTGAGTAATAAGTTCAACAACGATTCTTTGTGCAAAAGTTAAATATTGCAGGTAAAATTGTGTTCATATGATCTAAAGCATTTTGCCTGGCGCTCGACTTAACTAAAATGCCGGAATGAGATGACACAAGTCAAACTGGGTTTTAGAAACGAAGAAAAATAGAGAGGATTGAAAGTTAATGCAGTACTTTTGGATCCGCTCAGTAGACATATAATTTCTGTTCACGAAGCAAAGGAACTGAAAATTGAATACTTACCTCTTAAGCCCATAGCCCACGGATGAGCATAGGCCATCGACGAAAGTTCGCCACCGCATTCTGTTTTGGGCTTCTCTTGCTACATCAGTCCAGTTTGTTCCCTTCCGTCTCAGTTCTGCCTCGGTATCTCGCCTCCAGCTGTTATGCGGTCGTCCTCTCTTCCTTTTTCCCTGTGGGTTCCAGGTTAAGACCTGTTGTGTGATGCTGGATGATGGTTTTCTCAAGGTGTGCCCTATCCAGCCCCACTTTCTTTTAAGGATTTGCCTGACTACTATTTCTTGTCCTGCTCTTTCCCATAAGTCTTCATTCCTGATTTTATCCTTTCAGTGTATTTTGTATCTTCTTCTCAGACATGTGTTTAGAAATGTCTGTATCTTCTGCAGAATTGCCTTTGTTGTGTTTTTTGTCTCGCAGCCATATAGTAGAACCGACTTCACGTTCGAATTGAAGATCCGGATCTTGGTTTTCGCGTTAATTTCTTTTGAAGACCATATGTTTTTCAGCATGATGAAGGCCTTCCTTGCCTTGCCGACTCTGGCAGTGGCATCCTGGTCTGTTCCTCCACGTTGATCCACTATGCTTCCTAAGTATACAAAAGACTCCACCTCCCGTAGGGGCTCTCCTGCTATTGTGACTGGGGTTTTGTTGTCAGTGTTGATCTTTATTAATTCAGTTTTCTTCTTGTTGATGTTGGGCCCTATCTTAGCTGATGTGGTCTCAAGGGAGGTGGTCTTGTCCTGCATTTGTTTTCGGTTGTGTGACAGGAGCGCCAGATCGTCAGCAAAGTCAAGGTCTTCTAACTGGGTCCAGGGTGTCCACTGTATCCCATTTTTCTTTCCTGTTGTTGTGGTCTTCATTATCCAGTCGATGACTAGCAGGAAGAGGACTGGCGACAGAATGCAACCTTGCCTGACTCCAGTCTTCACCTCAAAGCTGGCTGATAGCTGTCCTGCATGTACGATCCTGCAACTCATGTCTTCGTAGATGCATCGGATCAGTGAGATGATTTTCTCTGGAACTCCGTAGTGTCTTAGCAACTTCCAGAGTGTCTCTTTGTCCACACTGTCGAACGCCTTCTCGTAGTCTACAAAGTTTATGTACAGAGGTGAATTCCATTCTAGTGACTGTTCTACTATGATACGTAGACTAGCGATCTGGTCCACACAAGATCTATTCTCACGATAGCCTGCTTGTTGGTCTCGGAGCTTAGCATCTAGCGCCTTTTTCATTCTCACTAATAAGACTCTGTTGAGAACCTTCCCTGGCACTGAGAGGAGCACGATACCCCGATAATTGTTACAGTCCCTGAGGTTACCCTTCTTTGGCAGCTTGATGACGTTTCCTTTCTTCCACTCGGCTGGTACTTCCACCTTATCCCAGATCTTGCTGAAGAGGCTGTGTAATATTTGCACAGCAGTCTCAATGTCAGCTTTGATAGCCTCTGCTGGAATTGCATCTTGCCCCGCTGCTCTACCATTCCTCAATTTAATGATGGCCTGTCTGACCTCCCCTTTGGAGGGCTTTTCACAGTTGATGGCAAGCTCTTTCTCTGCTGGTGGAATGTCTGGTGGTTCCTCTGGAGGAGGGCGGTTCAGGAGCTCCCTGAAGTGCTCTACCCATCGTTGCAGCTGTTCCAACTCTCTAATGTTTCCCTGTCCTACCGCTTCTTCTGCTTGTCTAGCTAGATCCTCAACATAGTCTCGCTTATCCTTCTTTAAGCTTCTCTTCACCTCCTTGTTTGTCTCTGTGTATTCCTCCTGTGCTTTTGCCTTTGTTGCTCTCGTTCCACTTTATTCACTGCAGCCTTTTTTTTTCTTTTCTCACTTCTAGTTTTTGGATTGTTTCTGCGGAGATACACTCTTTGTGCTGTGCTTTCTTCTTTCCGAGAACCTCCTCACATATATCTAACCATAGTTCCTTACTGTACTCCCATTGTGTCTCTATGCTTGTATCTTTGTCCTCTAGCAGATCTTGTAATGCCTGAAACCTGTTGGTTAGGCTGACTTTGAAGGCTTCACGAGTGTCCTGACTTCTGAGCAATCCCACATTATATTTTATTTGTGTGTTTTTTTTTATTTTGGTGTTGTCAGATCCTATCTTGGCATTGAGATCCCCCATCAGGACTGTTATGTCCTTGCCTCTTTTCTTGTCTATCTCTGCCTGTAACTGATGGTAAAACTCATCTTTCTTCTCCACTTCCGCATCATTTGTTGGAGCATAACATTGTATTATGTTCAGTCTGATTTTTTTTTCTTAGTGGTAAACTGGGCTGTAATGATACGGGAGTTTATAGGTTCCCATCCGATGAGAGCAGGCTGTGCCTCCTGTGCCAGGATCAGGGCCACACCTTCAGTGTGTTGGGCTCCTTCCACTGTGTTCCCCGAGTACAGTATCTGCTCTCCAGATACAAGTCTCAGCTGTCCTGCCTGTAGCCAACTTGTTTCACTCAAACGCAATACCCCGATGTTATGCTTTTTCATTTCTCTTGCTACCTGAAAAGATCTTCCGGTTTCGTACATAGTCCTGATGTTCCAAGTTGCTATTCTAACTTTTGCCTTTGGTGTTAGAAAAGGAATCGGCCTCGCAGCTTCCTCTTGGCTTTCACTGCGATGCGTCATGTGTCCCTGAGATCGAGTCCTTTCTTCCCTTTGGCGAATATGTTGGTTTATTTTCGTCGATGCTTCTGTAGCTTTGGTGATTTTTACGCGGTGGGGGTGCTGACCCCACGCCCAACCTTCCTCCTTTATCCGGGCTTAGGACCGGCTGTGTTATCCGAAAATATCACAGGCTGATTTGAAAATTGAATAGGAGGGGTTTTTTTATTGTCAATAATCATACAAGGGATGAAGCCACAACTTATATAAAACTGTAAAGAAGAGAAAGAAAACAAGGCTAGCTGAATATCTCTGTCAACACTTGGCAAAGTCACTTGGCCTCAATAGCAGGCAACAATGCAAGGCAAAATACAGAGAAAGAAGAGGTCACTACATAGTTGATGGCAAATGATCAAGGATATTATGCGCCAAAGAGAAAAGCCCAGGGACGGCAGAAAGACTTTGGAAACTATTCCTACAGTGAGTTAATGATCACAATAAAGTTACTAGAAATACATGCTACCTACAAAAGCTACCAATACCAAAGCTTGAATTTTCGAGAAACTCATTTTCGTATT
This sequence comes from Morbakka virulenta, assembly GCA_003991215.1. Taxonomy (NCBI): domain Eukaryota; kingdom Metazoa; phylum Cnidaria; class Cubozoa; order Carybdeida; family Carukiidae; genus Morbakka; species Morbakka virulenta. The sequence goes on from RDPX01000083.1 coordinate 1,004,912, forward strand.
CCTGTCCAAAATTATAATATAATATAATATAATATAATATAATATAATATAATNGAATATCTCTGTCAACACTTGGCAAAGTCACTTGGCCTCAATAGCAGGCAACAATGCAAGGCAAAATACAGAGAAAGAAGAGGTCACTACATAGTTGATGGCAAATGATCAAGGATATTATGCGCCAAAGAGAAAAGCCCAGGGACGGCAGAAAGACTTTGGAAACTATTCCTACAGTGAGTTAATGATCACAATAAAGTTACTAGAAATACATGCTACCTACAAAAGCTACCAATACCAAAGCTTGAATTTTCGAGAAACTCATTTTCGTATTCCTGTCCAAAATTATAATATAATATAATATAATATAATATAATATAATATAATATAATATAATATAATATAATATAATATAATATAATATAATATAATATAATATAATATGATATAATATGATATAATATAGTATAATATAATATAATATATATTAATACAGTTTTTTTGGACTACATAACAATCTAGTCCATTATTAAAGCTCGAACTTACATTCCAGCTTTCACAGGCTTTCCAGCCTCATTTTTTGTGTCCATGCCTCAATTTTATCATCTAATCCTCATATTGCTTTTCTCCTTTCTAGTTATCTTATTTTAAGTTCTTAAGTTCTTATATAAATAGCTTCATTGAATAATTCCAAAGACAGTGCTCAATACAAAGATTCGTAGAACGAAGTTGTATATTTGAAATTAAAATACGCTGACGCATTTGACAATCGCGTCAGCGTGAAACTGACAGTTATGTACTTTTAAACATATTTTGATTTCAATATATAGCTATCCTATACATACATTTGTTAAATAAATAAATAAAATAGATAAATCTGTCAAAAGCCAAGAACTCAGCATGCTCTTGAATAAATGCGCCATGGTTCTGTCTGGGCTCATCAAAGGAGGTGTGTTGTTGACCTCCATTGAATTTAATTTAAGATTTTTGGCGGCAAAGAAGTGTGCAATCAAAATAAGGAACAACGTGACTTTGAAATATGGCTGCCAATGTGAGAGAACAGAGGAAATCAGCCTTTGCTGTTTCACTCTTTAAATCTAAAGTACGAAAAGCGGTATCTGGAGACGTTAATTTGCTTCCAGACAAGGATTTTAAATTTTCAAAGGAAACCATTGAAGATGAAGAACAATTTGATCCTAAACTTAAAGCAGTGAAAACAAACAGGCGGAGTTCCCTGTCCGGTATTCCAGGATTTAGCTTTGGTCAGTCAAAAACATTTAGTCTATCAGGATCCAAGGTTTGAATCTACTGAAATTGATTTTTAGTTTAGATATTAAGTAATGAAACTTGTAACTTCTGACTTTTTATATCGCAAATTTCGAACAGCTCCACTTCCACCTAGTTGGAACAGAACTCGACATTTGTGCTGGTCGTTTTTCACACAGCGCCTGAAACCTAAACATCTACAACGTCACACCATAAATTTATCTAGTGATATGTTTTGCTGTTTTGTATAAATCTGTTGATTTTTCTCATTGCAGAGGCTTTATTTTTGTAAGTCTCCAAAAACAAATTTTAACTGTTAAAATGAAAAAAACAAAATCCGCTTTGATCGATTTCTTTGACTTTTTTCAGTAAGATCGAACACTGAAATAAGACAGATCTTTAAATAGTCTTACCGACAGCAAGCTTGTGGAGCCCATCATTTGGCAGTTGTGATTATCAGTGCAGTGAGCAATCACGAGGTTAAAATTTAGCACCAAAGAATAGTATATTACCTCCTCACTACTCTGTCAGCTACCTACTTTACACCTCTGATAATGTGGAATTGCCGTGAGTGAGGACCCAGCTTGAAGAACTACATGAGAGTTTCCACACTGTTGTGAATTTCGTAAACTAGAAAATCACTTCCCAGCAAAAATGCCTCTTAACAAAAGCATATTGACCATCAGCTGACCAAGCAAATTAACAATACCTGACTGCGACAGGTGCAATCTATACCTTTGGAATTTCCTTCATTTGACCATGCAGTGGTACCGTTCACTTGCAATGGTGATAATATATTTTTTAAATTACTGCACATATAAAGGAAATTATACATATTTACCACAGTGTATCATGTTTTTTTTGAAATCAGATAAAAAAGTTATTCAAATTACTGTGTGGAAATTTATTACCTACTGTATTAAACTGTATTAAAATTCAAAGAATTGCCACCAAGGTCAATAGAGAAGCGAGTAAAGACTTGATTGTATCATTTTTAGCTCATAATCATATATCATATTCTCGTATTCTTTACACTTTGAATTAATAATCACAAAGACAATGCCATGAAAGGACAAGAATTTGAGATCAGAACAGACAATAGCTGATAAAATGCACATAATCTTGATCGTATGGAAATTTATTGTAACCATCATCATCATCATCATCATCATCATATTCGGTTTAACGTCCGTTTTACATGCTAGCATGTGTTGGACGATTTCTTGAAATTGACTTCCAAGTTATCCTATCCTTCACCAGGTCTCTGCTGACACCTTTTTCTCTGTTTTGGTTACACCATAAATACTTTGGTCATAGCTATCATATTTCCATAAGACTTTTGACTCTTTCTTTAACTTGCCCTCTAATAGTTAACATGTGATCCTTTAATTTCCAAATTTTGATTCATCTTTTCTATGGAAACCTATATCTGACTAAAGACAGGTATTATGAGATCCATAACTACCAGCCAATGTTTTTTCGTTACAGTTTGTTTTTAACTATAGTTTTAAACCATCTTTTTGTACCCTCTTTTGATCATAATATAATCAATTTGTTTCTCGTCAACACCTGCTGTACATAATTAGAAGACTCTTGGCCTTCTTTATCAAGTTTTTTCAACCACAGGATTACCATTAGCCCCTGAACATTTCCAATGACCATTCATCCTCTGTGTTCTTTCTGCTAAAACCAAAAACAGCATAAGAATCCTCACAACCATAATTTTTATCACCATTATGACCATTCCTGCCAGCTTCTGTGCAGAGAGTTTAACATCCTTTGCACAAAGGTTTCCATGTAATACCTGTACTTCTTCTTTTTTTTCCCAAGTGCTGATCCTGCTATCTGTGAAATATAGCATGATATAACATCAAACCATATGTTATTTGTTATATCTTTGTCCAGTTTGATGTGGTTGTTGAAATTACAGATATACAGAGAGAGAGAGCAGACCTAAACTGGTTTCTTATCTTTTATTAGCTTACTTTGAGACCAGCTTAAATTCTATTTTTCAACATAATTATTGATAACAAATTTGAAGATTTTATCTAGTGAACAAAAACTAAAAGAGATAAGAATAAAACTTAGTATTGGAAGTGATACTAAATTTACAGCCTATGCACTAAATATGATATACCAATCATTATCATTAAGGAAGGAACTTAAGTCACATAATTATCCCACAAAAAACTTTACCAATTGTTGGTTACAGGTGGATAAACAGCAAATAACAGACAAATCTTAATCCCAAAGATTTTATTAAGCTTTATATAACTTGTGTAAACCCAAATAATATTCTTGTCCAACATTTCTAGCAGCTTCAAGGGAGAAAAGAAAAATTGCCTATTTTAATAAATGCAATTTAATATTAACTTGAACCAGTATTATCCTTACCTCCTGTCTTTTAATTTCATCCACTGACTTTTTTAAGCTTAAGTTCAGAATAGCTCCATTGCCATTTTCCCCACTGGCATAGCAACAGTGGAGAATGGGCACCCCTGTGACTTTGTTTCCGCATGCTCATTTGTCACACTTTGCAGAAAACAGCTCACTTCTACCTACTTCTTTCATCTTTTGAGCATGATCCAAGTTGTCTCTGGAGAATGCCCTGGCCTTTTTTGAAATTCAATAAATTGTTGATTTGTGTTCAAAAGACTGAACAAGGTTTTCAATAGGATTCCTTTCTATTGTCAAACTTGGATCTGCAATGGAACCTGGCCTGTGAGGAAGTATTCATTCACAAGGTAGCACTGGCATTTGCTTTACTATAGTGGCAGCCTGGATCCATCACATTGTAGAACCATTGTTAAATGTAGGTAAATTTTAACTGCAGATTGTGGTACCGCCCACACTGCATCCTCATTGCTTTGCTACTATTGGTCCGTTACTGCTTTTTCATCAGGTAAACTATCCACTTATTTTTTAATTAACCTCAATTTTTAAAGGCTGTTTCACTATCTGGCACCTGTGGATGTAAGAGGTTACAGTTACATCTCTGCTCCCACTACTTCTGTTACCCCTACCTAACTCACCTCCTAAAACATGCATGAACACATTAGCCTTCCACTTTTTATGGAGACACATTTTTTGCAAAGGTGCCTTATTCCTTTTTCTTTTGAAACATGGTACATTTATTACTTTGAAAACTTGTGTTTTTTATTTGAACCATTTTTTTCATTTTCAGAACTATTTTATCTGAACCCCTATTTTTGTTTTTGAATAGGCCTATACTTTTACACCACTTCTGTGCTTCTATCTTATTCTGAACAACACCTGATTACCATTGCCATATATGGCAATGGTAATCAGGCACATATTAACCAGAACAACAAATATTTTGTTGCCTACTATATACTATATTTACTTTTCCCAAACTTATTGTTAACTTTGTATCCCACTTGATATTCACAAAAAGACAAAATGAGATTGATGAAAACAGTTTCATTTGTGGTTTTAATTATCCAGCAAAACTGATAACAACTTTTATGGTTGGTAATAAAAGTTTGAATAAAAGAGTCAGACTGTTTTGCTTTATTCAACAGGAAAAGATTTCAAAGACACCACCAGCACATAAAATTATGAAAAGAGGGCTAAGATCAGAGGGAAACCCATTACGTAAATCACTTAAGAGAAAATTTCGCAGCAGAAGTGAAAAAAGTCTCAGTTCTTCCTCAAATGATAATAAGCCATCTCAAAAAATTGAAAATGAAATTGGAAAATCTGGCAGTGAAAGTTCATTGTTTCCAAAGAAAAACAAAATGGAAGATTTGGAATGTGCTTCGGATAATTCTGACATGGAAGCTTCCCCAACCAAAGCACAGCCAGCATCAATAATGTTTTCATCAGAAAGAAAAGATAGTGCAGAAAGTCTTGAGGAATGTGAAAATGGAGAAAAACTCTTCAAATGGTTAATAAGCCCAGTAAAAAAGGACAAGTTCTTCAGGTAAGTTCATTAAAACATAAAAAAACTGGTGGTATTTTTTTAAATATGTCGGCTCATATTATTTTCTGTAATTTTTTTGGTGAAGAAATGGATCATGGATCAACAAACTAGAGTTATTTGTGAATTTTAGTACCATCACCCTTGATAGAAACTGCTTTACTAAATTAATTAGGTTCCAAGAAAAGAGCTAGATTGTAGTAGTAGTATGCAAAAAGCTTCCAAAGAAGCTGATCATTTTCTGATAGGAAATCTGACTACAGTATTTTAATGGGTCACTATAGTGTTAAAATTCAATTTTCTTAAGTAACAAGGTAGCTTGAATAAATGTTTGTTAGTCCTTGTAATTGTTCAATTTATTAACATTCTATTCCATTAAAAATTGTTGTTTCCTTCCAGATTTCCTGGATGCCGTAGGTGCAGTGTCAGTGACCTCACTTTGATTCTGTTTTTTGTTCTACCATCTGTCTTACCTTTTTATTGCTGAGCAGTGATTTTGTAGTAGCTGGCTACCCTCATGTAAGTAATTCTTACAGGTGACTGAGACTTAAACTTGTCTTCATACTACTACTACTACTACTACTACTACTACTACTGCATTTGTTGCTGCTGATGATGATGATCATTTCACTCCTTCCACTTGCAGTGGGCTGAATGGCCTTCTTTTGTGTTCTCTGAGGCTTGATAGCACCCCTTCATTTCGATTGATATTAGTATTGATGCCCCTTTCCTGTGGATCATCATTGATCACATCATTCCACTACAACCGTGGTCTTCCTCATGGAGCAGGTCCTTCAACAGTGAAGCCCAGGATTTCTTTGCCTAAGTATTGTCAACTTGTCAGTAATGGTAGGTGGAAAGCTCACCCTGTTCTACCAAATATAACTTCAATATGATATATATGGAGCTTATCTCTTGTATCATCAGCCGTTTCAGGCAGATCTATTCTCATGCCACATCTAATGGTACTTAATATGATACAATATGACAGGTCTTATTTATACAGTGGTCATGTCTTACTTCCAAGCACTGGGTGCATAAAAAGTGCAGTGGGATAAAAGGAAATGTTGTTGGAAAACTCCCCTTTTAACTGCAAAAAGGACATTAAAATGTGACAACTGTCTTCTAGGTCAGACAATTGTCGCCTAAGAAAAGCACGTAATGTTGCGGCTTCCACAATACAACAATTTGCTGTTTCCACAAAACTCTCAGCACACTTGTCTGTATACATCTGCTTGCATAGTATTTCCTGTCGCATACTTATACCTAAAATATTATGACACAACAACAGGAAATGGAAACTTGGCTAATATTAAACTTAGTGCCCTGAGGCATCTTAGTGAGCCTCTCACATATTGCCACTGCTAACCAGTAGAGTTCTGTCTTTTCCAACCATAGGCAGAGTCTGCCAGGCATGTGTATGGAGTGTTATGATGTATGACAGCAAAACATGGCCAGTGAAAGCCAGAGGTCTGAGCTGCATGGAAAGAAATAACATGAGAATGATTTGGTGGATGTGTAATGTAACCCTGGAGGAGAGACTAAGCTCCGTGGATCCCAGGAAAAGATTAAAGTTGCACTACGTGATTTTATATTCCTGTTTACTATTGGGTCTGCATTAAGAAGGTTGCTTTTGTTATTTCATGGATGTAGATAGTGTTTGATTCTTATGACAGAGGTTTAATAAATATATCTTTATCGTATAATTGGCCTGAGTTTGTTCCCAACTTCTGGCATTGGATAGTATTAGTGAGTGCATGCAGAAAAGATGGCTTTGTTGGTTTGGTCATGTGGAGAGAAAAGATGG